>VYZQ01043376.1:0-12766 GCA_013400655.1 Mystacornis crossleyi
GCAGGAGCTGGTTTCACAGCCCAATCCTCCTTTCCCTTAATACTGCAAAAATCGGGCAGTTCCCACATGGCCAAACTGTATTCCCATCCAGGCTTTTTAGTGGGATGCTTCAGGACATGTAGTCTTCCAAAGTGTCCTGCCCCTGGGAGGGATGTTGGACTCTGCAAGGGGGCTGTGGAAGGTGAGTTGAAGAAATACTGTCAAATGATCTTAAGGTCCTTTAAAAAGATGTGTGATTTTCAGTGGCATTTTCTGGTTTAAAGTTAAGTAGCCAAAGTGAAACAGCTAAATGGGACTCTCCCTAACAGAAATGTGAAATATTTTAACAAAAGAAATATTTTTGGTTTTGAGAATTATGTCTTCCAGAGAGAACTCCTTTCATTGCATATCCCTTACTCAATTCCAACTTGATTTTTTTTTCTCCCTTCTGCTTCCTTCTGTGCCATGCTGGCAACACAGCTGCTGGCTTGGGATGGAAATTGCCTTGTAGCAGCAGTGTTCCCGGTGAAATGCTTCCCTGAGGGTGGAAGGACCTTTGCACTACTGCAGTGGTCCAGAGCATCAGCACCTGAGTTCAGCATTCTGCTCTGACTGTGGCCTTTGTAATAATTCTCACTCCTGAGCACTTGAGGCTCATCCTCAGCCATCCTGAGCCGGTGGCTTCCAAGGGTAGCTGGCCAACTCTGCCAGCTGGCAATTTACTCCTCTGAGCCTACATGTTTCTCCATGTCTCAGAGGCACGAGTGTTTCTTGACACACTGTAAAAGCAGCTGTGAGTTGGACACAGAGACTACAGTATTCACCACTAAGCAAACACTGAGTGCAGGGCTGTAAGGTACTTAACTTTCAGTCAGACAGACATTAGGTTTATGAAATCTGGGCTGTGAAAACACTAGTGGTTTTCTAATAAAAAGCAATGTTCATTGCCCAAGACTCCACCCTCTAAATCAGGATCTCTGCAGACCCAGTCCCAGCTTTCCCATTGCCTCCACAGGCAGTCATTCTGGCTGAACAAATGCAGCACTTTTCCCCAGAGTGGTGAGATAGCAGCTCCCCTCCTCCTTTCAGCTAAATTCCCACTGCCAGACAGGTTTTCAGCCCCCTCCTTTGGCCCAAAGCATCCACGTGTATTTGTGTTTTGTGACTTTGAAGAGAACGTAAAAGGACTTATTTTATTATCAGCCAACAGACACTTCAAAGCAAAAATGTAGTTGAGAAATTAATCATTCTGCTCTTTCAAAGTGCAATTTATTATGACTCCTAAAATAAGTTTAAAATGAACTAAAAGTTAAATGCATGAATCACTCTTTTAAAATAAAGTCAGGACTTCAATGTAAGGTATGTGTAGTGGTAAAATTAAATGCAAGGATATCTAATTTTCTTAATTTAAGGTAACATTAAAGTAATGTGTTGGCGCTTAGCATCTCAATGGCTTGGGAGAGTGTTTCTCTTTAGCAGAAAAGCTTTTAAAGGTTTTTGTTTCCCACTCACTCCTTTTTTTTTTTTCCCCTCTGTGTGTGTGTGTGTGTGTGTGTGTGTGTGTGTGTGTGTGTAGGGATTGTCTAAAAAACCAAATTAACTTCCTCTGAGGAAATGCCCACTTTCTGTGTTTACCAGGACAAAGAAGGCCGCTGTCTGGGGAAAATGGCTCTGATGGGAATTTGAATTCAGGGGCAGGGCATTAACATTTGCTCAGTAGGGTAACAAATGGGCTAAGAGTTTCACCTAAGGGGTTACATTCATAGATTCTTGGTGGATTTTTTTTCCATAGTTCTTCCAAGTACACAGTTTGCTGAAAATTGGGAGGAAAATGTGGCCAGCTCCGGGTCCAGCTTCAAGACTGTATTTTTTAATAACCATCACTGCCGGTTGCCTCTTTGGGAGCTGTTTCCCAGAAGCTCCTGGGAAGAGGGTAAGATGCACTCTGCCTGCTCCTGTGATCACAGGCTGAGCTGACAGAATCCATTTCACAGGTAGGACTGTGACCAGAGGAGCTCCCACAATAACCTTGCCATGTTTTCTCAGACCATTTTCTTGCTTGTGTGCCTGGCTGAGCAAGGATGCTGCTTTCCCAGCTGTGGCCACGCAGTCTGCATTGGCCTCAGACCCCTTCAGCTCCTTCTAAGTTATTCTCACTCTCTTATAGTTCTCTTTCCACTGATGAGTATATTCTGTGTTTTCCTCAAACTGTATAGAACCAAAAATCTCAGTAGGCAGAACGGCTTTGCCTCTTTCTGAATTATTTGTATGCAAGATAGCTTTGCCCCAAGGGCTGTAAAGACTCAGCTTCCCCTAATTAACACTTGTCTAATACACTAAAGGGTCTTGGAATACTTTCATTTTCTGTCTGCCTTGGCTTTAATTTCAAAAGCACAAAATCTCTGAGTACAAATAAATGACAGCTTTGCACTGCAGGGATAAAACGCCTGGACAAAAATGCTGCAGCGATATGAAAGGGAAATTTAAACATCAACATCAAGTCCTTAGACACCTTTGAAAGAGTTTCCTGTTTTGCCAATCCTTCAGGGCCAGGCAGTGAGTTCATGCAGAGCTTGCTCAGAGCTTACTAACATGAGCAGGCCAGCTCGCGGTGGGGGCAGCACGTATGCCAGGAGCACCTCGCTGCTGCAGACTACCAGCTGAATTCACAGCAGAAACCCACCCCAAAACAGGCTTCTTGCCTCAAATCTCTTGCCAAAATTGCACTAGAGCTTCAATCACCTCAGCTTCCAGAAGATGGGGCTGTCCTTCCTCTCAATATCATCCTGCCTGGTGGGAAAAGATTTAGGTTGGAAAAGATCTCTGAAACCATTGAGTCCAACTGTTAACCCAGCACTGTTAAGTCCACCACTAAACCATGTCCCAGAATGCCACAACCACACACCTTTTGAACACTTCCAGGGACAGTGACTCGATCACTGCCCTGGACAGCCTGTTTCAATATCTGACTACCCTTTCAGTGAATAAATTTTACCTAATACCCAATCTAAACCTCCTGTGATACAACTTGAGGCCATTTCCTCTGTTACTTGTTACCTGGGAGAAGACACTCACTGAACCTGGCTCCACCCTCCTCTCAGGGAGTTGTGGAGAGTGAGAAGGTCCCCTTGAGCTCCTTTTCTTCAGGCTGAATCCCCCCAGCTCCCTCAGCTGCTCCTCATCAGACTTGTTCTCCAGACCCTTCCCCAGCTCCATTTCCCTTCCCTGGAAGTGCTCCAGCCCCTCAATATCTTTCCTGCCATGAGAGGTTCAAAATTGAGCACAAGATTTGAGGAGTATTTTGGTACAGAGACTGTTTTCACGTGACTCTCCTTCCCTAGCCCACAAATCACCGTGTCGTGTTTGCATGTGTTGCTGCTCTGGAGCTGGGTTGAGCAAAGATGGTTGTGTCAGCCCAAAGAAAGATTAAGTGATTGTGGAGGAATTTCTTTATCACCATCCTATGTAAATAGAGATAAGAGACAGAACATTTTCCTTAGAGCTGTGCTTCTGCAAGCAGGAGGGAATACAGGGCCAGGCAGTGTTACAGAGCCAGCTTCAAGTGTGTTGTTGCAAATCCAAGAGGACATGGACTCATCGTAGTATCCAGGTAAAATGAGAATGGCAGTGCCACTCTGCCTGTAGTGCATTCCTCCATTGGCAATGCCTTGGGGAACAGCAAAGCACCGAGTCCACATCCACACTGCCAGGTTTGTGTTAGTCCCAGCCGAGCCCAGCCTCAGTGACCTGCTCCTTGAAGGGAGGTCACTGGTGTTTGTCCTCTAGGGGGAAGGTCTCTGTAGGCAGTGGACTTGCAGGACGCCTGAGGAGGTCCCTGATACTTCTGTCCCTGGAAGTGTTCCAGGCCAGGCTGGATGGGGCTCTGAGCCTTCTGGTTAAAAGGAAGTTGTCCCTGCTCATGGCAGGGGGCTTTGAAAGAAATGGTCTTGAAGGTCCCTTCCAACCCAAACCATTCTATGATTCTATGATATACAGATGAGATCAAGCAGGAGCTCAAGTTGGAAGTTCAGTATTTGAAGTGTTAGTTGCAATTGCTTTCTGAGATAAATTGCTTTCCTTTGGGGCGGGTGGCTAATTTTATGCACCAAGCCCTGAATTCTGATCAGAAGAGGTGAGCTGTGTGTGATATAGGTTAGTACGCAATGTAGTTTTCCATGTTTCAGCGGCTGCTTCCTTCCTTGCAGGCTGGCCTTGGAAAACATAAGAGCAGAGTAAAAATAAAAGAGTATTCACCACTGGTAATGAAAAGCTACTCCTACCCCAAAAGAGAGAGGAGTAACATTTTTCACAGTTTGAGGTGCAGGCATTTGACAGAGCAGGTCCTGCTGCATGCTTGGATGGCACCCAGCCCATGTCTCATTGCTGCTTACACTGTAAATATTGATTTCCCAATGGGAACAACTGTTTTACAGTACAGCCAGAGTTAAACAACAGCTCTGAAAAAAAAAAAGCCAGCCACACGCGTGCCTCGCTTCTGCAGCATTCCTGAGACAAGGCTGTATTTTTATCATCTGCGAACCCAGCTACATCTGCTGTGTTGAGCTATAACTGGAATCCCAACTCCCTCATTATGACCTCTGTCAGAGGAGTGAGCCAGCTTCTCTGGGGTATAATTTAAATTCTACCCAGTTCCATGGCTTTCCCAAGAAAAAGATAACACCCTGGTGCATGAAATCGGATGAGAGGCTAGCATGGCTCAGCTGCTGCAAGAGGACATGCTGTATGCACAACTTTATCTTTCCTAAAAGTCATTCCAGGCCACAGGTGTCCGTTGCTGCTATGGATGAATCTTACCAAAAACCATCTTCCACATTTTAGCCTCCTCCTGCACACAGCAGCTTTGAAGTGTTGAGCTTTCTCCCTCCACCTGCCTCCAGTGGCCTTGGGTTTGCTGCTCTCTTGGGTGCTGAGCAAACACTGCCCCTCTGCAGCACTGCAGCCACCCAGGCTAAGTGGGATCTCCTGCAGAGCTCCCAGCTGCCTGAAAGCCTGTCAGAAATCCCTGGATTCCTCCCTCACATCTGCTGGAGCTCTGGTGCTGCAGAGCTGCTCCCAGAACACCTCACAGGCCAGGGATGGATACCCTTGCTGTCACAATTATCTGAGGTTTTGCTCAACTGGCCTGAAAAGCTTCAAAATCCCCAAGAGGAGGGCAAGGCTCCAAGTTGGACTTTAGCCCAAGTCCTCTGCATGCTGAATGAGGGATACATCACTCCACAGTGGAAAACTGCAACAACTCTCCAAGGGTCCCTTCTTACCACCCGTCATGGGAGGTTGTTCTCCTGCCAAGGTGTCCTAAAATCAAATATGAAGATAAAATACTCCTTTGGTGGCATTTTCTTTTTAGGAAGATCGTTTCTTCACCCTCTGACTTCAAAGAAGAATTCCTGAAAACGGGGAAATAATGCCAACACTATCTTTGCTGGTCCAATGAAGACTCCTAGGAGGAGAAATGTTTCTCAGTTTTGTTGCATCTATTAACGGGATTCAATTAAGCTGCCAGAAATGATAAGCATTTAGAAGGACATCAGCCATCACTCCTCACTACCAGACAAAATCTTTGTCATGTCAGCGGTCATAAATCACTGTGATTGTACTTGGGAAGTGTTAGACACTGTAACTCATCACCAGGGCCTATTCAGCTTCCCTCAGGGCACTATTTTACCTGGTCTGCCAAGGTAAATGCCTTGTGTTGCTGGTCCACAAGAAAGCAGAATTTGGGTGGTGTAGAAATTATGTCTGTTTGCACTGAAAAAGAAAAAAAAGAGGTTAAAAAAAGGTTCTTTCTAAAACAGATTTAAGACTGCAAGCAGGAGGTTGGTCGAAAATCAAATTTTCCATTCCTAGGGAAAAGTCAGGCTTTTAAAATACTTGGTTTGATACCAAATCAGGGCAAGAAAAGGGAAAATATTCCTATTTTTCACAGGACAGTATTTTTTGCAAAATTCTGGGCCATTTAAGCCTTCTATCCCTGCTCAGGTTGCAGCGTACAGGCTGATCACTTCCATGCTGGTTCCAAGGGGCTTTGGGCCCTGTTTTTCACCCAGGCTTAGGCAATGTCTCTCGCAATGCACCCAGGACAGCATCATAAGTGATGGTAGATAAATACAGACCGAAGGGGCATCCCCTCTGCACCCAGAGTGCCTGGGATTTAAGAGCAGAGGCAATAGTGGACGGAGAGGGACAGAGAGAAAAACACAAGAATACAGGGGAGTCTTCTCCCCATAAGGGTACAGCCTCAAAACCTTGAGTGCCAGTCACAGCTTTGATCTCTGCAACCATCACCAGGCAGGACTCAAAGAGGGAGATGAGGTGCTAATGGGAAAAGTAAAAGGCAGCACAGGAGGAAACGTGAAGGTGGTGGGATGAAAGTGGAACAAGACAGTTATCACTGACCAAATCCATCGTGGCCAGGACAGCATCTACCAGGCCATGGAGAGGAAGCTGTGGAGAGGCAGAAGGCAGCTGCAGAGAGATAAGATGGGTGGGTAAAGTGGTGGGGTGGGAACCATCATCTCTTCGTGCTGCTTTTGAGAATTTGTGCTCATGATGGGGATGACACAGGCTCAACTGGTGGCTTTGCTGCATGGATGGGTTGGCAAATAGATGCTGAGAGGAGGGGAGACAGTGGCTTGGGCCAAGATGGGAAGCCTCACCAAGAGCTCTCTGGTGTGGCGAGACTCAGGTTTCCTCAGCATCCTCCTGGTGGGACTTGTCCAGCACCTCTTGAATTTCCCAAATTGCCAGACACTTTTCAAGCCTCTGTCAGGAGAAGCCAAGCTATGACCCACTCACAGGTGCTTTTTTTCCCCTTAGTCTCCTAAGGGGCTGGTTACAAATTGCTTCCTGAAATCGGGCTCCTTCCTTGCACACTGGCAGGCCAAAACAGCCCCTGAGCTGATGGAGGCTCTGGAAAATGTTGTTTCACGCTTGGCTCTTTCAGCGCCCTGCACCAGGCGCAGGAGGCGCTTCGGTCCTTGTGCTTCATTTCAACACCACCAATATTGACCTTTTCTTTCCTTAATGAGAAAGGATTCGGGGAGGGAGGAGGGACAGGAAAGGAGGTTTGTTCTTTGCTCCTGCTTTGTGAGCTGAGCAGAGGAAAGAGACGCTCAGGGTTCACTTGGGGGACTTTTCACCTTGGCATTACTTGGAAGTGGAAGCGCTGGGCGGGAGGGTTTTACTGCTTTCTGCACTCTGCTTTCTGCACACTTTTGCCACAAGGCACCAGAGAGGCCACACTGAAAATCAGCTGCTCTTTGGAGTTTTTTTCCTCCTCAGTCTGCAGATCAAATAATGGGTGCTCAGCAATGTCAGTCTCAGAGTCCACTGCTCAGAGCAATGAGATCAGAGTAGAAAGAACTTGGTCCCTGTGAACTGAAATGTCTGCCCCTACCTGCACTGCCCATGTCCAAAGGTTTCAGCTGGGTCTTTAGGAAGGGGATGTTTTTCTAAATTCCTGTTTCTGGGGTCAGGCAATTGTGCTAGAGGTTTTAATTTTTGCAGAAAGTGTTGTTTCTGCAGCTATGTGGCGGGCGGCGGTGGGGGGGAGCCATGTCATGTTCTGAAAGCACAAAACCCCAATAAAAAGAGACAGCTTCTCTTACTTAAAAATAAATAAATACAAATCTCATGATTTTGGGAAGCTTTATTTACAATTTGTGAAGTCTGAGATTAACAGCACTGCACAGCCATGAGACTCGAACAGCAGTAAGTGATTTCTCTGGATTAATTCAGTACCAAAAAAAGTAACAAGACCTAAAAAAAAAACTAAATAACTATTTGGCCTACTGCTCACATATGTTCAATCTAAGGAGGAATTCCCAGCGAGGCTTTCTAAATAAATTCCCAGTGAGGCGGGTAGGAAAGCCAAAACACACATCCAGCCTTGAGCCAGAGACTTCCAACTTGTCTCACCAGTCGTGTGTGCCACAGGCAGTGCAGGATCAGGCACTCAGCAGGTTCTGGCCATTGCCCCGTGGCAGCCGGTGGCTCTGGTGCCATCCTTCCATCCTGCTCCTAATGGAGGTGGTGACTCAAGCTTAATGAAGGAGCACACCTTCCTCAGGGTGTGAGCAAGCTCTGTGTCATCTTCGCTTTACCATGGCTGGTGATGCATCAGCCTCCAGGCTCAGCCAATAATCTCAATTCTCTTATTTTGTAAACAGAATATAAAAAATAATTTGCTTGGAAATCACCAACAGATTAACAACCTCCAGCTGTAACTTTGATGAGTACTTTTGGCCTGATCTAACTCAGCTGTGCCAAAGTTCTTTGTATAATTGGACATTTTCCTACGGGTTCTCCACAAGGAGGATGGAGAGGAGATGGGTTTTCAGATGGAGCTGAGGTTTGTTTGAGGTTTGTTTTGAACCTGTGCACTCAGCAGGGTGTAAAGATTGTGCAGATCGTGTTAGGATAACCTGCTGCAGACCTGTCTGAAAGGAGAAGTGGAAAGGGCTGATCTAGAAATCAGAGTGACATTTTTGCAATGCTGGAGGCCTGCTTTTGAAAAGCAATGAATTCAGTTCCATACTCATAAAAAGAAGTCTCCAAGTTAAATACTTTTAATATCTAAGTCAATTCCAGCCTGTTTTCACCATGAAGGCATGTATAAGCTTTTGTATCAGAAAAAAAGCAGGATAAAAAGTTGAAATGCAGATATGTATTTCTCATGGCCTTCAGATTCTTTGTTTCTCTTCCAGGCTGATTTTCTGTGTTACTGGGTATTTATTAAAACTAAAACGATCAGCACTTCAGGAAGAACAGATAGATAAGCCCAAAATGCCCAATCCAGTGCCATCCATTTTCAGCACTAATCCTGAGCAGTTTGCATGTTGGGCACGGGCGAGTAGATCCTGGTTGAAGCTAAAAGCAGCTAATTCACTGTGTGAGCTGAGGGTACCTTTCACCATGCTCCCCTCTGCATCACAAAAAGCTGTAATATTCAGGAAAGTGTGCCCTCTGCCTTTCCCATGGCTGAGTTCATATCTAAGATCAAGTTGTAAAGATACTTTTTGACCATGCAGATTGTGTCTCTTTGCAGGAAGGGCTGAGGAACAGCCCAGACACATGAACAAAGGGAACAATAGGAACTATTCTGCAGGCAGAGGCTGCTACATTCTTGAGCACATTCACAAGGATAAAGGAGATCACATAAGAGCTTTCAAAGCTGCAGGATGATAAGAGAAAAATATTACAGTGCTGTTCTGCAGGCTGAACTGCGCAGTGATTATACAGCAGTTTGTCCAACACAGCTCCCCAGAGCCAAAATGCAATCAGTAACCCTTCCCTTAGAATCCTGGCTTCTCTGCAGAGCCACAAGAGCATCTGATAATTCCCTGGCAGCCCCAGCCGTGGCCGGCCTTGTGCAAAGACGTGGTAAGTTGAATGTCCGGTTTGTGCGCTTTCAACATACAGCGAGGCTGGGTTGGAGGCACAGCACAGGGAGAGATGTCCACATCCCTCCTCTGACACTGATCCACTCCTGGGGCTTGGGCAAGTCATCTAGTTGCAGTCCAAGTCCCAGGAGCTGCAGCTGCGCGAGGCATAAAGGGAAGCAGGACTTTGTGCTGCAGTGCAGCCTTCCTGGACCTCTGCACCCAGGGAAGGTATGTCCCAAAGGAAAGAGATGGGTATGGGAGAGAGGTGGAGCAGATGAAGCTGGTCTGGGTGGTGGCAGTGGCTGTTGGGTAGAAGAGCCCAAAGTGGGATGTAGGTGGGTGTACCACAGGTGGGGAGGGGGATGGAGACTCCCCTCCTGTGGTTCAAAAGAAGGAACAAATTCATCCCTTCTTGGCTGACTAGAGCTTCAGTTAGAGGCAGTGCCAGGGCAGGACACTGCTAGCAGCTCCCAAAAGCTAGGGCGGGGATTTTGAAGAGTAACACACAAGGAAATATTATCCAGAGCTTCTTCCAGACAGCTCTGGTTGATATGGAATCCAAACAGCAAGCAAACGAGCAGTTTGTGTTGTGGCTCCATTAGGGCTTCGTGCCTGTGCTCTGGGGCTGGCAGGCTGCCTCTGGGCTGGGCCAGGAATGGAGAGGTGCGTCTCCCAGATCCCCTGTTTCTCTGCCAGGGCGTTTCCAAGCAGCTACAAATTGCACCACTTCTGACGCAGGATATCTCGTAACTGCCCCGCTCTCTCTCACCGACTCTGAACTCAAGTGTTTATACCAGCCCCAGAGATGTGGCAGTGCTGTGAGAGGCTTGAAAGAGATGGATGATGTTAGACAGCTCTAAAAGGAGTCCTGGATGTGGAGATGATTTCTGAGCACATCCAAAAGAGCCCCTTCACCTCTGCTTCCTGCCAGCAGAATCACTCAGAATCACTGTGTTGTAAACAGATGGATGGTAGCCCAGTAAAAACAACGGCAGCTTTTATATACGGCCTCCAGTTCAAGTCCTTCCAGGAGAGACTGTTTCAAATAGCAAAGAAATACACATCAAAGCTGGCCACCAGCATCTGCCAGGTTTTTTGGGGAGCCACAGCATCTGTGTGGTGGGTATGTCGCAAGCAGTCACTCCATGAGTGGGAATCCTTCCAGGAGTGAACTGGGGAGAGCAGGGCCATTTGGGGCTATCAAGAATGTGCATGTTCAGCTCTGCTTTTGCACCTACCGAACTCAGGTGGGTGGCAGGACATTCCTGGAGCACCCTCCCTAGGGAGTGTGTCAGGCGTCATGCAGGGCCGTGCTCAGCTCTGGAAGCAATGGGTACCAAGAGCTGATAAGGAGAATGTGAGCAAAACCACCCCCAGCATCATGTGGGTCCCTTTAATCCAGGCTGGGAGGTGTGCTAATAGGATGGTCAGCAGCTCTGACTGCAAAGAGAGTCACTTAGAAAGCAATGGAGAAAGTGGAGTACCCTGTGCCAGAAAAGGTCCCTTGCATCCCAGAGAGGAGCTGGTTGGGTCAGGAGGGTCAGGTTGTCAGTTTCTGTTTTTCATGACAAGGTCATTAAGGATAGGGCAAAGGTGAATGGATACTCATCTCCTGTCATCCCTCACAGTCATCCTCTGCAGCAACGCCAGAGGAAAATCTGGGCCTGGTAACATCGCCAGCACATAGTGAAGGATCTCCCAGGCAGCCCTTCCTGGGGTCAACTCCATGTGCCCAGGATTGGTTCTCTGGGCTTTGCAGTGGCCCATGTGCTGTCTTGGCTGATGAACAAGGCCAAAGCCAAAAGCCCATGCATTTATCATTAAATGCATCTAATGTCTTTTTCAGGAGAGAGGGAGGGAGAATGCAATCTTGTTCCAGCCAAAAGAAGGTTGGTGCCAGCCTGTGCTGGGGCAGGATGGATGGCTGGAGGCAGACAGGTCATGGGAGCTCAAGAAAAAGCCCCTGGTAAGCAGTGCCATGAGTGTCAGTTGTACCTGGGCCAGAAGCAGCCCTGGCAGAGCCAGCACAGCAGGCAACGGGACACAACAGTCCAATGCCTGTGCTGAAATGCTAGAAAATTACCTTTCCACACTATTAGCATCTGGTGGGGCACCCATAACACCTACATCTTCCTTGAGCCAAAAAGACCTCACTGACAATGGTACTTTTGGCCTGGGGAAGCTCCTTCCACACAGCATCTTTGCTCCTGTAAAAAGCACAGCATAAAATGTTGTCTGCTGAACTGGTGTTACTGTTAAAGCTTTGAGTGTTCTTGACTCAGTGTAAATAAATAATGTAGAAAGAATAATACAGAACTAATAAAGCTATTATCTGGGAATATTGCAGCCTAATCTCCAGCTCAATGAAGATAATGAATGTTGAATCATGCCTGGAGCATCCTAAGTAAGCAGCAGAGGTTTTGATAAGGGATAGGAGCGGATTTTTGGTCTCAGCCTGTTGCTTGCCGATAGATTCCTGGAGTGATCTGTGTGGGTCCCTAAGCTGGCTATGGGTCCACATTCCTCCTGGTGGCAGAGCTGGGTCAGCCTCCCACTGCCCTCATCCTGGGCTGGCCCAGGGAACAGGCCACAGCAGTGTGACCAGGCAAGTGGCACCCAGCCCCGGAGCAGGGTGGGGATGCCGTCCCCAGCGACAGTGGGGTTGCAGCCTCTGCTAGACCCACATGGTGGCTGTGTGTCACCAGAAGCGATCAGCCTTCCCCACATAACTGACTCCCATGAGAAGGAAACTCCATCGGTATCCCACGGCTGTGTGGGCTGCGGCTGCAGCTTGGGAAGGACAGTGGCACTGGCTGTTCGGCCACAGCAAAACGCCTTTCCCTGGGGCTCCTGTGATGGCACAGGGACGGTGAGCCCGTGGCCTGAGCAAATTCCTTCTTGCGAAGTCCTTTACCCTCGCAGAAAGGCAGGCACAGTGCAAAGGATTTGCAGAGGCCGGACTCGGTGGTGCTTTGGAGTTTACACTGTCACCGGCAAAGAGCAGAATGGGCTACTCTTTGGGGCAGGAATGGGCTGCTGAATGCACAGCTTTGCAGCAAGCAGCCATCCCAAAATAAAACAAAACACCCCCGGACGAGTTGAGGATACACAAAGGAACTGACAGCCTCTGAATCTGGCTTCACATCAAGAAGTCGTAACTTGAAAGCTTTATTTAGACTGCTAGGAAAAACAGCTGCAGAAAAGTATTGATGACGTGCTTTAAAGGGGGATTTCTGCAAGGAGGGAAGTTCTGGACTCCTGCTGGAAGTGGAGCACCTAGCTCCTTCAAAAATCCCAGCATTAGACAGGAGACCACCGCAGAAGGGCAGGATTTGTATTACCTGAAGAAAATAAAAATAGTTCTGGGGAAAAAAAAAACCAAA
>VYZQ01043391.1:0-10090 GCA_013400655.1 Mystacornis crossleyi
GGCAGGCTGTGTTTACGCATGGCAACTCTAAGTGTCAAATTCATCAGTGTGTGTCCACCAAATGCAAACATACATCGAGTGCTGGCTCACACAAACTGACTGTGAGATCCACAAGGCTCCTTCTAACACCTGATACATCTGACACATCTAATCCTTCCACAGCCTGGCAAGGGACAGTTGCCATTTTGAGGGAAATTTTGATTTTCTTTTTAACGTAATTGTCAATTGAGTTTCAGACAGAAGTGAGATTTAGGAGTTTCCCATGAGCTCAACCCCACCAAAGATTCTGGTGACAGTTTTACTCTGTGCCACTGAGACGGTATTACACTCTTTGGTTTATTTATATGAACTGAATGGATACCATAACCTCAAAATGAAAACCACTTGCATTGTCACTTCACAGAACTCACACACTTTTCCACTTTGGCATGATATTACACACCTAGACAATGGCAAAGCACAGGAAGAAAAGTCCTCTCTTTAACTAATATGTCTCATGTCACAGGGTCTTCTATTTCTGCAGCTATGCTACAGAAACACCATCTGCAGCACACACTTCCACTGCCATCTCCACTTAGGGTATAAACACAGCTGAGATCCAGAAAAAGTTGTTACAGGCACTGCTGTAATGTTTTCTCTCTGCTTAGTGGTGCCTTTCAGCTGAAACAAGATTAATTCTCACATTAGCTCTGGCACTACCAGCAGCCACAGAACAGAGGGAACAATGACGTTGTCTGGCAGATTTGCCTCCCCAGGGAGCAGAGACGTGACACCTCCCCAGGCAAAGACAGCCTGCCTGCACCAAGAGACCCGACTGCAGAGGGTTTCAGCGAGGGAAGGCACAAAACACAGTACAGGGCTAAAGGCATTCCTAGAGGGAAGCAGCACTGATACTTCCCTGCAGGCTGCCTGCTCAGACCTACACCTTCCTGCCTATTCAGAGCCTTAGGGGGCAAGAAGGTCCTTCCCAAAAGTTAGAAACAGAGTCTGGTTCCCTGGAGCAGATCTGTTCATGGTCCAGAGCTTCCCTGGGCAGCCTCGAGTTCATACCTGGTCAAGAAAGTGGTTTCTCAGATACTCCAGGGCTTGCAGGATGCCATTGGGCAGGGGGTGGCTTGTTCGCTGCACATTCAGAAGCAAAGGAACCCCAAACACATTTTTGTCCTTGTAGTCTGAGGCTTTTGGTTTTTTAATGAATTTTGGTATGGTCCTGGAAACAAAAACCAGTACATGCAGCTTACTAGCTGTCCAGCACATTCCACCTGCTGCTTTACACTCATCAGAAAGGGCTGAGTTGTACCTCGTCACAACCCCAAATTCTGCCACGTACCTGTACACAGCATCAGGAGGGAGAGAAGACCAGCAAAGGCAATTACAGCGATGACTTCCTCACTTCATTGCTGAAATTAACTTTAACAAAGCATCCTCATGGGAAGTACATTCCATCCCTTTACGGCACTGCAGGGTTTTTTCATTCTTTCTATACTCAAGTACCAACTCCCTATCGCAAGATGCTGACTGATGTATGTAAGCCCTCTGAGTGTCTGAATTTGTCACTGCTTTAGTTCAAACAGACACTCAGTGCTGAAGGGCTGGATTCTCAGTCCAGCCAACTCTCACCTCAGGTCCCACAGTCCCTGCAGAGGCCCTCTGACAAAGCCCTGCAGTTGGGCAAATTTAAAGGGAAACTATGTGCCTTAAAATCAGTAACAGCACAACCACCATGCAGCCCACAGCAGAGGAAATTCTGGAGCCTTGGAAACAACCATGAAGCTGCTGGGAATTTAAAAGGATGAAATTCTTCATCTTGAACATGTGCAGTACAGGCAGACAAGGAAATTCCCATGCTTACATCAACTCCTCTCCTTCCAGCTCAGGTTGCTTTAATATCAGACAACTTACCAGTTCCAGCCCTGCTTACTAGAAGGGGAATATCTGTCCATTAAAGCTGTGAGCTTCAACAATGCCAGCTTTTGTGTGCGGGCCAGCTGGGCAGCTGACTGGCCATCAGTCTGGAGGGAAAGGCTTTCCAAGTTCACGCTCTCGTCCACAGACCAGTGTTGCTTCCCATGCCTATGGGATAAATATTGTTAAAGCTTAGGACCATCTCCACCATCCCTGTTTTCTACCCGCGTCTGTGAAGCACCTAAGACTCTAAATGACCTGCAGTTAGTCGCACTTAAACAAGGCACTTCCCATCCAGGAGGGCCTCTGGCAATACAAACCATTTCCCTGATTCCAATGTCTGAGTGCTCATGCAGATTATGAGTGTCCTACTTTCAGCAGAGGTCAGATGTTGGTACCTGGGGAGCAGGACCTGCCACCAGCAGTGCAGACCCTGCTACCTAGGACAGACTTTAGAATACTTTGTTCTGGCAATGCAATTATATTTTGAGTGGACAGAATCAAAGGCAAACGCAAGGATGGCTGACCTGTTGGTCTTTTTAGAGTCTGTGTTGTATGTCAGGTCTGCAGAACCAATCTCCTTGCCCAGGCCACAGCTGCTCTCTCCCTCAGCCTCCCCTGCTGTCTTATCCTCTGAGCCCTCTGTTTCAAGAGAGCTTTCTTTAGGGGAGGGTGGGTACAAAGAGGTCAAGTCACTGGCAAAGTCAGAAGCCCCATCATCTGCAAACTTCTCTGTCCACTGATCAACCAACTTTTTGAGACCATTGACATCTGCTATGACACTGTTCAGTTCTGAAAAAACATCGTCGTCACCAACTTGTGCTGCCTCCAAACTCTCAAGGTCAACGTTGGGCATGTTGTCATACACACTCCGCCTGTTATCTCTGCCCGACAGGAGAGTCCTGGGGGCTTTGGGGTCCTTGGAACCGCTTCTGCTCCAGCTCCTCCTGCACCCATGGAAACTCCCAGTTCTCCAGTTGACAGAAGAGTTGTCTGCTGGAGACAGGGAGCTATCTGTAAGTACTGTGGGGAAAGTGCCAGGTTTATGGCCTTGTGGAATTTGAAACATCTGGTTCTTTTGTAGCACTGTGTCATTTTTTAGGTTTTGCTGAGATAGATCATTCCCCTGCAGGAGCTTGCTGGAGTCCATGTGCTCTGCATACGGCCCCCTTCCTTCACAGGGGCTGCCTGGTTCTACAGCAGGACTTGGAGTGCTCCCTGTGCTGCTATTTCCAGACTGATTGCTGCTATCGCAGCTCCGGGGAGAAAAGGAAGAATTGTTCTTTGTTCGGATGCCAGAGAGGTCAGAAATATTTACACAGTTCAGCATCTTCATCTTTTCTTCATTAAGTCCTTCCAGAAGAACAGGTTCACTTATTATGGGTTTGGCCTTTGACTGACCACTCCTCAAGTTGCAGCTCCTTAAGTGCAGCTTCTCCATTTTCTTTAGAAGGCTCTTCCTCTTTTTAGATGGTGACTTATCCAAAAGCTTCTCCTCACTGGTGATATTTAAAAATTCACTGGGGGGAGGAGAACAACTAAATGCAGAGTCCAGGGAAGGTACCTTAACTGAGGAACATCTTGAGGAACTCGTGCTGGTTTCCACGTCTTCAAAAGGTTTTGGGGAGTTAACAATGTCACTGTCAGCGCTGCTGGTGCTGTGAATTGAGGACACATCATGCTTCTCACCATGATCCAGAAAGACACTGTCCTCGTTGTTGATGATCTTCAATATTGGACTGCCTGGGGTGGAGGCACCAGCACCTTCCTCTGCTGGAAAACCTGCCAGGCTCTCGATGCGAGACCACCGCTGACTGCACCTCTCATAAGCCCATCTGTTACTTATTGCACAGGGTTCATCATCTTCAGAGTCATCACTCTTAGAAGGAGAAAAAAACCAAAGAAGTTTCAAGGGCAAAGTTCGGCAAATTTTAATTTAAAAAACCCAATTTAACATTAAAAGGAGATTTAAATTTTCCGCCAACCTCCAGAACCCCCAAGACCAACATATGGAAATGTGACCATTCAGTCGCTGAAGGTCTGCCCTGAGTTAGTTGAAAAACATGCTGACAAATGGCTCCCAAGCATGCTGACAAATCTTGGAAATTCACCACAGGAAAAGGTGACAGATGTGATCTAAGGGTGAAAAATCCTGTTTTGTGGCAAATCCAAGGGTTTTGAAAGATAACTATATTGGGTTTACATGGCCTTTCCTAAAGCCAAACAAATCAAACACTCTCACACTTCTGAGACCAAAACTCATTCATTTTCAGGGAAAGAAATATTTAGCCGTGGGATTGTGGCAGCATCAATATTTGTGGCACCCTTTCGGAGCCCTCAGCCTCCCTTGCCACCTGCCCCAGGTGCTGCCTTTGCTGGATTGTCCCCATTCTGAGGGAACATGGGGACAGCAAAATGTTAGAGAGATGGGAGCCACCTGTCTTCTCTGTGGGCTCTCTTGCCCCATCATTCCCTAATGAAAGAGCAGAACTCTCAAAAAAAACAGACTTTTTTTGAGAAGATGGCATTATTTTCTTGTTAGTCTTGTGGTTAATCCACAGTGCCTCAGAGGCTTTGCACACCTGGTGTTGCCCAGCCAAGCTGTGGCTGCCACTCTGATTTAGCTGCAGCACTTTTTGTGGCAGAGCACAAAGCACAGCTAAAATCTACCCAGCTTCTATTGGCTGAACATTTGGATTGCCCATTTATTTCTTTGTTTAGTCAATGGGAGTGAACTTTCACTTTCAGCCCTTAAATAAGGTGGGAAACTACTTAGGAAAGCATTGATAGCCATGTTGAGGTGGGGCTTTGGGGCAGCTGCTGGACAGTAACATGTGTCAAGTCAAATTTTAGAAGTGTTTCAAAAGCCACCCCTAACCTACCTTGCAAAATTTCAAACATTATGTAGTTTCAATCTCCATTCTTGCATTTATGTTTTTTGACATAAAATGCAAATAGCAGAGCTTTGCAGGATGGAATAGAATAGAAAGTGCATGAAGGATAAGCAGTTTCTGAACTTTTAAATGCAGATGTTTGATACAATAGCTAAACACATCTTTAATTAGAACAGGAACTGTCTGTTACAAACATACCCGTTTCCTATCACGGCTTATTTCCACTTTCATTGATGCATACTTGTTCAGTGTATTCAACCTTCTAGGGTATGAGAAAAAACACAGGAGTTTTAAATTTCAACTATTTTATTTCTTGAAAACAAACATGCACCAAACTAGTTGTGATCTTCTACCACGAAGTCTTCATTATTGGTGTCAAAGACTGACATCTGTTAGAGGCTCCCATACACTGGTCCCCAAAACCAGCACCAATAACCACCCCATGATGCTCATACTTCCAGTTCTGCCATCTTAAAACTAGAGAAGACAACCATCAATCATTTAATTTAAAAAATCATATTACCTTTAATGATTGTGAAAAACTTGATATTGATTTAAGATTTTGAAAATAAATGAAACTCTGTGTGTGCTTCTTGAAAAAAAAAATTAAAAGGTCAAGATGTTAACCTATATCCCTGGAAGGACTGTATTATCTATCATTTTAATTAAAGCTTGTGGAATCAATAAGGTTCCAAACTAGTCAATCACTTAATTGTCAAAAAATAGGTGGCGTCAACAGGAGGCACAGTGGGAGTCTCCAAGGAGCACTCAAGATAGAAGTCATAGCAAGGAACAAAATATACCCAAAGTTCTCTAACATCTGCTGTGCTTTAGAGATGTGTGTGTGATCAGCTCCTCTTGGTGCTCTGGAACAGGCAAAGCTGGAATTCAGGTGACCTGACAGGGCAGAAAAGGACCAGAACACTTCACCAGGAGATGAACTTTCCAGTGCCCTAAGTGTTCGAAATCATAATTTCTGCTAAAGAAACTGCTAAACAATCTCATAATGAGAAGGCTTCAGCAACTGCAGTACCAAGTGAAGCAGAAGCCTCACGCTATCCTGGCATTCTTCCATGAGGAAATTCCAAAGGGCCATGAGTCTGACTTGGCACTGACAATGCAGGTTCACTTGTGTGCTCTGCACAGCTGTGGCAAAGCAGACACGTAATATCAATACCTTTGCTTCTCACTCAAAAAACATTTAGGAAAACAGAACAGATCTCATGCAGATTAATTTTTTTCTATCTATCTGCTGGAGCAGAAGTTGGGGGAAATTCCTGCACTCCATTATACGTGATCCTAGAGAGCAGCCTGCCATGCTTGCAGGGAACTGGCTATTTTTTATCAGCTTGCAGATATTTCACATTACAAAAAAGATATTTAATGCTCAGTGTAACATCCCTGAGAACTTGGCTGAAGAAGAAGTGCAGACACACGCTTACTTTACCTTTTAATTCCTAAAACAACCAACTTCAGTGGTACTAAACTATGTGCCTGAGTGACTTCTTTCAGTCACAGCATTGGTGACTTTGTTAGTCTCTGACAAAAACAAAGGCACGAAAAGACGAATGACAAATAACTGTGGGGCCTGGGGGTATTAAAGATGATTCATGATTAATGTTTACCTGAACAGTGACTCAATCGCATCTCCATCTAAAAATTCATGATCTCTCCTTACAGTTTTAACATCAATAGGAAACTGCATATCTGTGAACAAAGAAGTTGAATCTGAAATCTGAGTTGTAATTGCAAAGACTTTCAATTTTGCAGCTTATTTATCACAGGTAAAATGAAACTACTTCTATTTCTATAGCTGTACATTCATGCAAACATCCTTCCAGCAAGTGGGGATCAGTTCCTTAGAGCAAGTGGAAGAATAAATGTAGGGATTTGCTTGCTGCTGCTATTACAGGAGGACAAGCACTTCTGCATTTCCAGGAGTTTGCAGTCACCAAGTGCCATAGACAAACACAAAATAACCTTTAGATTTGCTTTGGTTCTCTGCACCTTCCACAGTATAACACGGATTATTTTACATGAGCCTTTGCCATGGTGAGGCGCAGTGCAGCACATGAGATACACTCACTGAGCTGTAGTGAGCCTGACACATCACGCTGGGCTGGAAGCTGAAGAGTTCAATGATTCAGCCCCTGAGATTCAGCCCTGCAGATGAGGGAAACACTGAGGGCCATATATATTTTCTTAGCTTATTTTAGAAGCCTAATTTTCCTAGCCAGGTCAGGACACTGCACAAACAGTGAGGTAATGCAGAGGATTCGTTTTCCAGAAGCATGGCAATGCACATTTCCAACAAGCAGCTTATAAAATAAAATCTGCTGTAAGCAGACAGGAAGCATTTCCAGGGACAGCAGGTTTCACAGAATACAGCAGTCAAATCCAGCTCTACAGCTTGACTTTAAATTTTCAATTTTGCAGTGATCAGGGGAGGTGGGAATGAGAGCAGTTAATGTTGTTCTTTTAACTGTAGTTCTTTGATTAAATCTTTCTTTAAAATAGATTAGCTTTTGTTACTTTTCATGTTTGTAAAAAAACACATATTTTAAAGAAAAACAGTTTTAAGGTATATGCACAAGCATGGCCTGAAAAATTATACAAGTTTTCAGCAAATCCATACCTCCTTCCAAGAAATAAGCACTCTTTGTAGTTTAAAAACATGAAAACATGCTGAAATTGCATTTTTGACTGGCTGGCTGCTTCTGAGTATTTCTTCTAAACACTTATGATTGCAAGATGATTTTTCCAACATTCTTTTTCAAAACACCAATAAAGCAGTCTCACTCAGACCACAGGCTGGAGAGCCTCAGAGGAGTTTTTGTTGTAATCAGTGGTTGGAAACATCATTTCCAGCACTCCAAGAAAAAGAGCTTGAAAAAATTATAAGCAACTAAAAATAACAAAAGCAGAAATTTGACTGAGTTACAGTCTAACAATAGGAAAGGAAAACCAGGGAAGATTTGATCCTTTATAGAACTCTACTGAGTCCCTGCTGAGATGTCCCTTCTGCAAGAAAACACACCAGGTCACTACTTTTCTACAGGTTTGCATGAAGATATAACAGAATTTGGAAGTGCTTCCATCAAACGTGTCAGGTTCTGAAATATATTATTTATGTGAACAATTCCACTCGAATTCCGTGTCAGCTGCTTGACAAGTCTTTGTGATCATACCTTCAAACAGCTGAGCATACTGGGGAAATCCAGCAGCTCTCAGCCAGTCGCAGGCTTCTCTGGCTTCAATTTCTGCAATGAGAACACACAATTGTTCATGGACGGTGCTCACCAGAGTCAGTGCTTCCACAGGATAAGCTAATTCTGCCTGGCACATTCTCTGAGAATCCTGTATGTTAATGTTTTGTTAGGATATTGCTGAGAAGGAATAAATCCTCGTATCCAACGCACTCACACACACACAGCTCTGCAATAGTCCTTCCGCCACAGGACAGATAAGCAAACAACTTATAGAGGAGAACAGATAGGAGCACATACCTGGGATGTCACACATCGGGGTAAATCAGCTACCCCTGAGCCGGGGGCAGTGGAGCATCTGCTACAAGTCAAAATGAGTCACCAGAGCAGGGTGTAGGACACACATCTGTGCCCTCACACGGCAAAGCCCGTTCGTGCATTCCAGGGCTGAGGGACGGCGATAACACACAAACAAATCCTATAAATAAACTTAAAATGCTCTCACGACTTTAATAACACTGGACACGGCCTAAGCATTCCCAGAACAAGAGTTCTCAGGAGTACCTGTTGCTAAGGTCTATCAATATTTATTTCCTTTCCAACTACCTACGCAGCTTGGCAGCCACCGCAGCACAGCAGATGTCAAAAATGAACTGCTCACTTTGTGACAACTGGTAAAGGCCTGGGGCCAGTTCTGTAACATCCCCACAGCAGCAGAGCAGAATACAACCTCACAGACTCCCCGAAAACACAGGCAGGTCAGCATGAGTACGTGCCTTCAGGCTCTAATCCCTGCCAACACTGGAAATGTCCGGGGCAGCGGAAGAGGAGAGGATTCCCATGTACACTTCCTGCAGGTTTGGGTGCACCCCAGCTCATGTTACACCACACAGCAACCTAAAGGCACAGACTTCTTTGAAAGGAACATTTTCAAAATCCAGCATGCTCACTAGGGAGAAATGTTTTTAAAGCACCTTAAAGTGTAGCGTGATAGGCCAGAGGAACAGAGCTGTTCCTTAAAACTATTTTCTTTACACATACACTGACAGATTAGGATTCCAAGGCACTTCACACACATACCCGTTCAAATTCACTGTTTGCTTTGCTCAGACTTCTCAGTTGTAAGTCATCAGTGCAACAGACTGAAGACACTAACCAAAAGAAACTCTCACAACTTCCATGATTTCATTTTTCTACTTTAAAACTTCAAATTGTTTCCATTATCACTTGGTCAAATTGGACAATGCCATTCTAACTCAGGCTTCCCTGCACAAAACTGTATGGCTTTTTCATCTGAGAATAAAGTGATACCACAGGAAGACCAGGGTATTTTTACACAAAACAGATGCGAGAGACTTTTTCTTTTTTCACACTGCAGAACAGAAACTAATTTCTTCCACAATAGCCTATATACACTATGCCTATATTTATTGCTATACTTAGTGTCGTAATTTATCATAATCTTTACCACAACACAGCATTTACTGAATACCAAGAGAGGAGACAAAAAAGACAAGCACTGTATTCACAGAGCAAAAAAAAATGGAAAGAAAAACTATTTGTAGAAAAGAGCCAGGAGGATGACCAGTCTAACACCAAAACTCTTCACAAAGTGATTTTCATTTAGAAAAACCCAGTAGATTCACTCAGCCATGTCAGCTGTGGGGAAACTGTAGCTGTCCTCATTCCAGACCTCAGCCTACTCAGCCAGAGCGTGCACACAGAATCCCGAGCTCAGACACGGGTTCTGTAGGGGCTGAAGCTACCCCAGTTCCCAACATGCCAAAAACAAAACTCCATTTTCAGACCAAACCAAGCCATGAACAGTGATGCAAAAAAGAACAGAGAAATAAGGCAGAAAAGTATTTTTCAGCTAGTGAGGATACTTTCAGTGAATATGACTGAAAATACAATGACATTGTCACATTTACACGTGGTCTCTTCCATAGAACAAGGAGGAGGAGCTGGGGGAATTTTCTTTGCTGGGGGAATTTTCTTTGATAATGTAAATCTTCAGGCCTTCTAACATACCTTGGCACAATCACAGGGCATGTTTGAGTTAGATATTGGAAGAAATTCTTCCCT
>VYZQ01043395.1:1502-12793 GCA_013400655.1 Mystacornis crossleyi
AGAGTATCATCTGTGCAGGTGTTTCTTTTGGATCAGCTGAAAAACATAGAACAGAGACAGTTAATGATGGTTTTCGTGCTATATGAGAAATGGCAGGCTGATGCTAAGAGAGAAGGACCTTTCATTAAAAGTGGTGTTAAGTTTCAGTGTGTCACTTTTCCGCTGATTCTTTAGGTTGAGGAGGTATTTCTAAGTTCTCTACAGCTGTAGGGCTTTGATTTAACATTCCTGTAAATAACTGGAATCCAACTCTGCTTTGCAGGTGTTGAGGTTAGAAGTCAAAATGAATTATTTGCTCAGAAATTCTATCCTCTTTGTTAGTCAGTAGATCTTCGGAATACATGCAATTTGTATTTAATGTCAGTTTCTTCAGAAGAGTGCATTCTAGCCCACAGATGCTGAGGTTTTCTTTGGTGTGCAAATGTGGTGGCTGTGCTTCGTTCTGGTGACCTGGTGTACAGCATCTGCTGTGACAGATACCATAATGGTCCTCCAGTCTGTTATGTCTAGTTTCTTTCAAGGCCTTCTACCAATATGCATCATATACATCTGTGACAAGTGATATTACAGAAGGTCATGTCACTTTTAACTGCTTGCATTAGATCTTTCTGATTTCCCTAGCACCCTTCCGTTGTTTGATTAATATTACTTGATTTCAAACAAGGTATCAAAAGGCATGATTTAGAGTGAATATTCTAAGAACAACACAAGATTTTTGCCATAGAACTTTTATTAAAATAAACACATTTCATTTTATCTTTATTTGCTTTTATTGCCCACGTTCTCTCTCCTGTCCCTCCTTCCGCATCACCTTCCTCCCTCCCTTATACCTTCTCCAGGTATAATGCTTCACATAAGGATCCAAAGAACTACTGTATTCCTTCAAAACAGAGTGGAAGATGGGCACTTTATTTGAATAGAAATGAGGCAGAATCAAAGGATTAAAAAATCCATTGTGGGGGATTTTTCTACTGTATTCTTAATCCAATGTTAAACTGAAATCTGTGTTCAGATCTACCGTACCTCTGTTGAACAGCCTTGCTTTGTTCTGCAGTAGACTGTGCTTCAGTATACAGCTTTTGTAAGGCTTCTGTGTGCCAATAATTCATATATCGTACGACCATGAAGAATCTACTTTTCTTGTTTTAATTTGTGCCAAAGTTCTGAAAACACTTGTTTTGGTGCTTTAATGAATTCTGTTATCGTGTCCATATTGTCTGAATGGTTGTGTGTGTTGAGTTTTTTTTTCTTTTAACCCTTTCTTTTGCTTTTCAAGACAAGTGAAAGTACGGGCTATGTTTCATATATTTCGAAGAATTATTTACGCATCTTGGGCATTGGCACACTTCATTATATTTTATTTTGCTACAAAAAATGAATTCTTCTTTTCTTCCTAAACAATTCAGTACTCCAAATCTCAATGTAACTGATAGCATGGCTAAACTAGAAAAAGAACACAGACTGGTAGTGGCTTTAGAATTAAAGAAGGGAATGGAGGAGATGGAAATCTGGGCTTAGATTGATACTTCAGGTAATTTCAAAAGACTTTTTATGCCCTTCGAAGAAGTTAACATTTTGCTTCTCTATGGAAGCTTGTAAAGTAGTTTGAGATCATGAGATGTGGAAGAAAAAAACCACACCTGAGTCTGATGTGTTATTATCTGAATAATTTAGAATGAATATTGTCATGCAAGTGATTTCTGTGAGGTGCCATCATTTGCAATAATTTTAGAGATTTCCAGTTCAACTGATTGTCTCCATGCTAACCAGTGCTAATGTGAGATAGGTACCCTGCTATCCAACCTTCTCAAGGCAACAAATTTCTGCATATAAAAGAGATCTTTAAGTGTCTGGAGAATATTAATGTTGAAAAGTAAGAGACCTACTGACTTAGTGAGCTGTGGGCATTAGGCAGAGTGTGTGTCAACAGATCTGTTTTATATCTATGGATTTAGTCAACTAATGTGTAGTTAAGTGGATGTTTGCATGTGGAAAAACTGATCTAAGAGAGGTTCCATCTTCCTGCAGCCCTTAACAGTTTGTTTTCCTCCTCTTTTCTCAGTTTACCATTTTCTTGGTAGAGCTGGTGAAGCTGCTCAGTAAACTAGGTCACTGGAACCCACTGCCTTAAAGATCAGAGGATGTGTTCTTTTGAAAAACTTAGTTACTCCAGTGATGTAGTTTACAGCTCAGCTCCCCAAAGACTTTGGACAGCCCAGGGAATATAGCATTGAGCAAACAGGAGAGGAAGAAGAAGGTAATGCTGGTGCATGGGAAACATAAAATGCCTTTGTTTCAGAGTGGTCAGTGAAGGCTGGACCTCTCAAACATCTCTAAATGGGATGTAAAAGGTGTGCTGAGCTAAGCAGGAGCTACATTCATTTCAGTGACATGCTCTCAACATTTCTCTGTGATCAAAACTCTCTGGTAACTGTCTCTGATCCCCTTTCTTTGAGAGATGGAGAAGAGCTGGCTTAAAAGGCAGGCAGAGAACAGACTGGTGAGGGAGACTTCTTCATGGATAGTGGCTAGAGCACAGCCTGGATTCCTTCTTCTGCCTGAGGGGACTCAGAAGTACACTGCCTCGCTGGTGCCAGGTCAGAGGCTGCAGAAGATTTGGTCAGTCAGGCTCCTCCTGCTAAAATTGTTATTCTGAACAGGGAAGAATTCAAGAGTTATTCCTTCACTTCTCTGATCATGCTTCCTTCTCATTCTTTTGGACATGCTCACTCTTTATGGTTTCCCTGTATTTCTAGTTTTATTTCATTCAAAGCTCCAGGGCAGAGCAGCCAGTAGACAGAACTGGAGGTTCCTTCCCCTCCAAAGAACTGTTGTTAGAGGGGTTCTGGGATAGGGTTCAACTGAGAAGGAACAGCTGAAACTGCAAATGTTTTGAACGGTGCGGGTGGCTTGCATGCATACACAGTGCTCTACTGGATGGGCCTGTTACATCAAACCATATGTTGCTTATGCTCTGCATGGGCCCGTGTAACAGGGCTAATTGGGACCTTCTTGATGGTAGAGCTAACTCAGAGAAAGGAAACTGATACACTTTTATTTTTCAGTTCTTCCGTTACCTGAATTTGGCTCTTGGATAAAGTCCCTTAAGTTCTTGTACATGGATGTGGGAATACCCTTGCAGCATTGTCTGGGGGGGTTATGAAGTTGCACTTTTAGTGTTTTGTCTTAAATGACATAAATTGTTTCATATCAGTGAGTTTTACCTCCACCTTTCCTCTTTATGCATATTATATAATACATAGTATAAAAATTTTGCATCCATAATAGTGCACTAGTCTACTTGGATATTTGCTGACCTTCATTATGGATTTTCTTATATCCTAATAACTACTTATATACATATACATACAGTTACAAAGAAGCATGTTATTTTCTGGTTATAAGGAGGTAAACTTTCATTCAATAAATAGAGAATTTTCCTGTTAAGGTCATTGATCACAGTGTCATAAAAGAGGGATTTTTAAGTCTGAATCTGCCATGGCTTGTCTTTGGAAAATCATTTGATCTCTCTGTAAACTAAACTTAGTGGTTTAGTTCATGGTGATGATATAATAATTATTAATATTTGGAGAAATTATTTAATTTAGGTTTATATTTCATGATGTTGGACTCAAAAACTATATATGGAAAAATACATAGATGCACACGTGGCAGGTACAGCTAGCAATTAATGTGCATAAACATAGATGCACAAATTGTATAAAACTATTATTAAGAAACAGCGTGCTAATGTTGACAGAGCATACAGTATATATAATTGTTGAACATGATAGGGAGATAACCTACTATGAATTTATTACCACCTTTGTATTCTTCAAGAATCTCTTGGTGAATACTGTAAATTCTATTAAAAGTGTTGCCCTTTTATGCAGGTAACCATAAATTTGAAGTGAGCATGTGTGTGTGCTGCATAGGCACCAGTGGAGCTGACAAAGGATTCCTCTAGTTAAAGCAGGCATATACTGAATTTTGAACTACCTTTTAAATACTTAAATTGTCAAGCAAGCATTTTGCAAAGGATTTTCAGTATATAATTCCCCAATGTAGGTCAATTAAAGCTATAACACTTTCCTAAATTTGAATCTCTAGATCAAGTGTTTTTTCCTAGTTGTACATTTTCCCTCTGTGCATTTATTTCAAATGTTAATAAAGTTTTCATCTACAGAAGGCTTAGAATTGACAGAACAAAACTCTTTCTTTTTAAATGATGACAACTACTACTGTTTCTGTCTGCAGGTAGTGGAGGACATGCTAGAGGACGAGGAAGAAGAGGATGACAGAGATGACAAGGTAATTATCTTTCCTAGCACTTGGGTATCTGGGGATGGGAGAATTTAGACATGACACTGTTTTTACCGACAGTTAAAAAAGGAGTTGATGTGTTTTAGTCCAGAAAATTGGACAGAGCTGTTTATCATCCTAATAATGCTATAGTGTGTCGAGGGAAAGGTTAGAGGTCTGTAAATACTGTTTTCTTTCTCTCTTTCTCTTTCTCTCTTTCTCTTTCTCTTTCTCTTTCTCTTTCTCTTTCTCTTTCTCTTTCTCTTTCTCTTTCTCTTTCTCTTTTTCTCTTTTTTCTTTCTACTTGTTTTTCTTGTTTTCCTCTTCTTTTCCTTATTTTTTTTCTTTCTACTTCTTTTTCTTCTTTTCTTCTTCTTTTTCTTCTTCTATTTCTTCTTCTTTTTTTTCCCCTCTTCCTTTTCGTTTTCCTCTTATTTTTTCTCTTTTCTTGGTCCAGATCTGTATCAAATTTGTTTTTCTGCCAGGAACAAGAATAACTCAGCCTGTCTGGAACTTGTTAGCATTTGTGAAGATAACTCCAGCAACAACTGGTTTTGAAGGACAAAAATTCCCACCGGCTTGGTTACTATAAATAGGGCTGCACTTCAGGGGAAAAATGGTGGGGAAATAGCGACTCTGTACTGTTTAAGGATGGGATATTGACATCTAAAACTCTCAAAGAATTGCTGGATAGAGGAATGTCTTGAATGTTTGCACTCCATATGACATTTAAATAATGACAATTCTCGTAGACTTGTCATCCACTTGATTTGAAGTTTGCATTGTGCCCTGCAAGCTGGGAAACCATAGCAGATCATTCACCTGTTTGAGTGGATGCGGTTCAGTTTAGATGCTGCTGGTTAGGTTGAGGATTGCAACCATAGTAAATAACAACTCATTTCCACATATTATTGAGCCAAGCCACGGGACTTCTTGGATTGGTTGTACCCCAGAGAGAGGGAAAAAACAAAGAAAATAAATCAGAATGACCTAGCACCACTGAAGCAAAGGCTAGCATTGGTAGGATGGCTGTCTGGTGAGATGAGTCCAGTGAAGACAGCCCAATTCTTGCTGGTATTTTCCTATCAGAAAGGTGATATTTGTGGAAGAAAATAAAAAGCATAAAAATAGATAGTTTTACAACAACTCTGTATTAAAATTCAGATTATTTTGATCTTCACAGATGTCACTCCACTTCTGTTGTAATAAGTAATTTTTTTTTTTCTGAGAGGAGAAAAACAGTGGATCTTAATTTATGTTCTTGACCTTTTTTTCTGGCTGAGATATACATTTATACACCACTGTAAGAATTCATATGCTGGCAGCAGCATTTGAAATGTCAGAAAATTCACTGTGATTAGTTAATCCCCTCAATGATTATTTTTCTGTTAGCTAACACCTAAGATGTACGAGATGATAAAAAAATGAGAGTATTTGCCTTGTTCCACTGCCAGGTCAAACATTTTACAATTATTATGTGAAATCCTTCTATACATCACTTAAATTGTTGGCTGCATAATTTCAGAATCACTAACACTGTACTTGGTACTAACAAAATCTTTTACAAAACACATACGTGATTTTTTTGATGCTGAATGATGTGAGCATCCATTTCTAGCAATAAAATATATGATTTATTATAAAAGTCCATCATATAGCTGTGGAGAGCTTGAATTTTATCTCAGTATGCTAGCTTTGAATCATCATTTCTTTTCTGATAAACACTGATCTACCATCCATTTGGAGCCATTTTTCCTGTTTCTTTCTACTCTATTATTAGATCTGGTGCAGATGTGTCATACCAGTAGTGTGTGTGTTCCTGGATATTTTAACCACTGTGATTAGTTCACAAATAGTACTTGACTGCTTGTAGTTTAAACCAACCTGTATAGTTACTGCTTAGTGGGTTTTGGTAATTGCTAAACAAACTCCTTTAAAGGAGGAGATGAGGGCAGAGGTCAGCCCCTCCCCCCCACAAGTCTCTGGTGATTCTCTGAGAAAACGCCAGGCAAAACATACTTAATTAGAAATATCACTCTAGGTTTCAATGTTGTGATCTAATATTCAGCTTTCTCCAACTGACAGCAGAGTTAAAACATTTTTCTAGATCTAGTTACCAAGGCTGAATAAAAGTGAGTACTGACATTACCATGTGCATTCAGTGAGACCTTGCATTGAATCTTTTAGAACTATTTTTCTATACAGAAGATGTTAAGGTTGATTTTTATAAAAAGCTTTCTTCATTACTGCAAATGTTTTGAGCTCTCAAGATTAAATATGCTGTTTGAATTGGGAAAAAAATTACACTTTTTAAAACAAGCATGTATGGACTATTCTATTTACTCAGTATGTTTGCAGTGGGTGGTATTTTGCACTAAGTTAAATTGTAAGTAATAAGCACATGGTTTGGACTGACTTGTTTTTTGTTAGAATCTAGTAGGCTGTTTTTCCTTTCTGGTGCACTAGACATACTCTCTTAACTACTGCCCTTCCTCTTACATTTTTTGTCTAAATGGAAGGGTGCAGGTTTGTGTTATTTTAGTTCATGTGTGTTTTCTTAAAGCTATATGCAAAATGAATTTTTATGAGAAAACAAATGCACGTTTTGTAACACCAGCTGGTGGTGGCCTCTGGCTTTTATTATTTCTCTGGTTTTTTTCATGTGGTATAATACAAAACTCGGAAGAATGGGTCTTCTTATGCGAAGAAAGTTACAAGACTAATAAATGTGCCAAACCCTTACTTTCGTTAAAACTGAAGCATATGTTGCAAATATGTAGAATATGCCCCAGCTGTTTGACCATGGCCAGTGTCTCTGCTCCCTGATTACCACAAGGAAGCTATTAGTCCTGTAACCTTTGGACTTAACGATCAATAGGGTATTACATGGCATGGAACTGGAGCACCTGTTTTCCATTTAGTAAAGGCTCCTTGCAGGCTTTACCTAAACCTATCCATATGTTTTCACTTATCAGATTGTTGGGCGATTATGAAAAGTGTCTTTCTTTAGAGCTGACTTGGATATTAGTGACTTGCTCATGGTGAAAGGATAACTCTGGCTACTTGATCACCTCAGTGTGGGCATGCACTGATGTAGGTTATGTGTCAGGGGAGGGACGTTGCTTGACATCCCTAAATTGCAGAGTTACAGACGTAGTAAACTGAGAATGATGAATGCTGAAATATATTAAATTAGTTAATGTAATGCATTTTATTAATAATGGTGTGCAATACTGAGAGGAATCTGACAAGATAGATTTGCACCTACCATGCCTCATTCTAACATTCTGTGTTTTAGTAACTTCTTTCACCTCTGCTGCAGTCAAGACAGGACTGTTAATTTAAGGCCATAAGATGTGGTTTTTTACTGGAGAGTCTTAACTTTCATCTTCACTTGCAATATGAATAATAAAATAAGCAGCAGGTATGCTACTCGTATTGGTTACAAAGTAGTGCTTAGCAGTGGAACACTTTTTTCCTGATTTTTCTTCATTGTCTTGTTACGTATTTAGGAATTGAAAAATATGTGGTTTGTTTGGCTGAGGCACTTGTCCTTCATTTAATACTAGTTTTTCCAAGAAATAGCACTGGATTCTGCATTCCATATGTCCTGTAACGCTTGCTAAACCTATGCCAACCAGATTTACAGTTTAATCTGATTTTTCTCTCTTCTTTTTTTTCTTTTGGCTCCTTTCCAAACACTGGCAAATATCTTTGCAAGTAAGGGTCAGTTAAATTACATGAAGTCAAGTTATCGATAAGGTATCAAAAGAATTTTTACATAGTTGTGTTATAATAATGTAGCAGTCAATACGCATAATCTTTGTATCTAAGATTTTAGTTTGTCTGCGTATCTAAGATTTAGTTTTTAAGAAGTTCTCATATGCTTTTTACATAGCTTTATTCTTTTAACAAGCTCCAGGTAAGATTTCAGATACTCTCAAAGATTCCCAGCTCAGCATTTTGCTGGAAGCCGTCAGCACACTGCAGAATCAGGCCAGTGAGAACTGCTACTATTGCAGGCATAAAGGTAGCAAGATGCACGTTATGAACGCTGTTTTGTTTTACCTTTATATTAACATTTTATTAAGAAAAAATATTCAAAACATTTGCACATTTGACTACTCTCTCTTTAGCCTTTTATTCTTTGAAAAATTCGTTGCAGTTCTCAGTCAATGATACTGTACTTCAAGATAAGTAGAAGCTCTTGTAATGAATGATAGTTGAGTCAAATTAAAATATGTTTTAAAGTTTTTAATCATTGCTGCTGAGAGGCACTAACTTTGTTCTCAAGCCAAGACACATTTGTAGCCTATCTCAGAAACTTGCCCTGCATTTTTACTGAGAGTGGATTGTGAGGAGGAGGAAATACAGCTCTGATGTAGCCTACATTTTTATGTTCTCTAAGACAGAAGATTGTGATCTATTACAGTGGCAGTTATTTTCTAGAAAATAAATGGTGGGAAAAGGATACAGTGAAATAGAGAGTGAGTAGACTTAAAATTCAAGAACGAGTAAGTCTATTGGTTCACCTATAGCTTGATTCCACCATTAAATTCTACAGGAATATAGCATCTAAGTACAAACTGTTAATAAAAAATCAACAGCAGCTTCCAAGTGAAAACTGTAGCTATGTATGAAGCTGTTATTGTCTCAAAGCTTAATTTAGAAGACTGTGTGTACTTAGAAAAAAATGTCTACAACAGAGCAATCTACAATATATGTCTGCAGAAGTCAAACTTCCCAGTAGTTTGGTTTCATCTCAGTTTAGTTATTTATGTAGAGATGTTGATATGAGATGTGTAGTTTTTATAAAAATTTTTACATAATATATGGTTGATGGTATAGACTGCTTCAGCCTGTACTCTGGAATATGAGCTGATGCTGGTTTTGATCATTGGATCACCCCCAAGTCACAGCCATGAAGTTACTTTTGCTTGGATATACCTTGGATCATGTGGAGCCTTTGCATAGCAACTTTCACAAAAAAGCAGTTTTCATCCTTCCCTGTACTGGGATATCATATAGGCTTCATCATTAATGTACACATCTTTGAAAACAGGTACTTGGACAGCCTTCTGAGAGGTTTAGTTTTAATGAGATCAGGTCCCTTTGTCCTGGTGCCGTCTTGAAATAGTATCAAAATCAGTGAAGTAAAATAAGAATTAATGAGATCAGAATCTGAGATTTATATCTGAAGTTCAGCATTTGAGGAGGGGCGTGTGTGTGTGATAGTCTGTGGGGGATCCGTGTCTTAGTTTGAGACAATTTAAAGGAGAATACTTTGGAATGAGTTGTCTCCTTTATAGGTTTAACCAACCCCTTTCCACCAATAAGGAACGAGTGCAAGTAGAAGTAAGTGGGAAAAAAAATACTAACAAGCAGAACAGCAACAGGAAAAAAACAAACAAAAAACCCCCCAAAAACCAAAAAACACCCCCCCCAAAACAAAACCAACAAAAAAACCAAACCAAACCCAGTCCCCAACAAACAAACACCCCCCCTCCAAAAAAAAACCCACCTGAATAACTGCTAGATACAAAATTGCTAAATCTCTAGAACAAAGAGAGGCCCAAAACCGCTGGGGACATCCCTCCACTCCAAGGTGGTGCTCTGTAGTCGAGTGCGTGGTTCGAAGGACAAAGGGAAAGGGGGAAAGGCAGCCTTCCTCCTGCCCGTTCCCCACTCTGTTCATCTCCCCGACAGCTGGAGTCCCTTCTCTGGATCAAGGGGCTGGAACTCGGGGAGGGACTTCACCTTCCTTGCGGCAGGAGACGGCAGGACAGGCAAAGCCAGGCGCCTGGGCTGGGCTGGGCTGGGGCCACTCGTGGTCTGCTCTGCTCGGCTGGGCAGCTCGGTCCGTGGGAGCGGCTGCAGCGGGGTTGCCTCTGGAATTCGCCCCAATGCAGCCTCTCCGAGGTGAGAGAAAAAGGGAAAAAACCGAAAAGAGAACGGAAAAAGGGAAGCATAACCTCTGCCAAAGCAAAGACCAGGCAGCCAGCGAAGCAAACAGCACGCGGCAAAAGGCAGGAGGCTGCCCGGGCGGGCCGGTTTTAAGAACGCCCCTGATAGCACTCCCTACACACTAAGTTCTCCTTTGTAGGGTCTTAAAGATACAGGAACAAGTTTTGGGCACAGAACGGTGTGGACTACAATAACATTATGGATTACCCCAGGACAGTCTACAAACTGTTGAATAAATTACAATTTTCCATGTACATAGTGTTGTTCACCTGTGACCAATATAGTGTGGGTGACGTTCCTCATTTATGAAGTAATCCAAGTATAATTCAATGAATTATTCAATCAAATAAAGAATATGTCTAAATTATGTTAGCTGTTTAACAATGTGACGTACTTTTCCCACTACACTTAATATTATTTACTAATGTAACTAAGCAGATTTAGATTCTTTGAGGCCAAGCAAAGGGCTGTTTTCTCCTAGTCCTCAAAAAGTAATTTTAGGGTGTAGCTAAAATCATCTGTATAGTCTTCTCTCTGACTCGGGAGAAAAATAATGAGTGTTAAAGGAAACAAACAAAGCCCTTTACTGCTGGGTTTTGTTTTGAAATCTTCCTACATGTGCAGGTTAGTTTATACCTTAGTTCAACATGGTTTCAAAAGTGGTGAGAATGGATGACTACCATTCTTCATTCTCTGACAGAATTTCTTTGAAGCAGTTTCAGACAGAGTCATGAGATCTGAGTTCTGTTTAAACTACTGCCATGAACAACTTCCAACTCAACGCAACCCATGTAGTCACTGATTTGCCAGCCACTTGGATATTTCTTCAGGTGTATTCGTAAGTCCATTTTTTAACCATCCAAGGACAGCCCCAAACACCTTTGGAGAGATGCCTTTTGAACATTTTCTACAGTAAAGTGTAGAGCCCATAACACAGAACAAATCTTCCTCCAAGTCCCACAGGAAGCAGAGACAGTAATGTGTAAGCGTGGTGGGTTGACCCTGGCTGGATGCCAGGCACCCAC
>VYZQ01043420.1:0-13517 GCA_013400655.1 Mystacornis crossleyi
AATTCTGTACCCCTGCCTTCCCTGTTTCAGTCACTAAATATGAATATTAAGTAAAAATTCTCTAAACCAGAATATTAATGAATGCATCATCATTTTTGGAACCCATTTGACATAGGCAATGTGAAGTCTGTTTCTAGAGCTCAGAGCTGCCTTTTTTCCCACGTAACGCTTCCCAAGGATCGATTTTTCTTCAAAGCTTGTGCTGACATTGGTGCAGAGTCAGGGCTGGCTGATCCTGCACGAAGATGAGGGGGGAATTCGGGGTTTGCTGCAGAGTTTGGGGGGGTTGGCTACAAGATGTTTGCTCTGCCAGCCCGTGGATGACCCACTCGTGGTGTGTCCTTTTGCTGCCCAGAGCTCCTGTTTCTCCTGACACCCTCAAGGAAGGGGATGTGGTGCTGAGCTGGGGATCTCTGCTCGGGGAGAGCTGCGCTGCTCGGGGCTCCTCTTCCCTCCAGCGTGTTTTTAAAATTCTGCACTGGCTTTTAGAAGCAGAAAGTGCATGGTTCTGTGACTGTGGGCACAGCTCTGGCACAGTGGGCCAAACCTCCTGCTGGTGGAGGGACCTGGAGGACGGAGAGCGACCAGTTGCTTTCACTGGTCGTGCTTAAAATACAGCTCTTCTTACTGTAAAGCTGATAAAATTTTGAGAGGTTTCTTGTACTTACAAGCTCAGCTGAGCAGATTAAACATTACATAATGTGCCTCTCAGGGGCACTGCATGATTAATGAATGCTTACAAAGTGCTTTGTTAAATGTGACATAGTAGTAATGTCTCTCTCGTAACAAAAAAACTGGGGAGTTAGGAGAAATTGTGTTCCCTGAAAAGGCATTCTCTAAATTTTTTTCCCTAAAGTAATCTACGGAATGAAATAAAGTAAACTTTGAGTTATATACAATATAAAGCAAAGCACTGGATTTCTCTTCTTGTGTTGGAAGAGGAGCTTGGCTACTCAGGAACTCGGCAATGCAGCCACACAAACTTTGGAAAAGGCAATGTGGAGACCAGTAATTTACCTGGCAACTTTCCTGTGCCATCAAGCATAAGGAAGGAATATAACCTGAAGCTAAAAGGAGACATTTTTGAAAGGATTACTGCTGTGATAGCTGAACTTTGATTTATTTTTATTATTTTGCCTTGACAAATGAATCCAAGTGGAGCTTTGACTTTCAGATTTCTATGCAATAAAAAGTATTTTGGACATAATAATTCTAAGGTCTCTATTTTGGAAAAGCAGGAACAGTTAAATAAAAAATACTCCAATGTGTATGTATATCTCTGTATGTAGCTGGAAGACAAATTATAGGTCTATTCAGTTAAAAATCAGTATTTATAGAGAGCCTGCCAGGACTAATTGCATGGTGGCTGCTGAAAATCAGCGTGGATATATTGGCTTTCATTTTTGACAACTAAAGATCTGGCCTTCAATTTCGGTGCCTCTAATTTAAACTCAAGATAACCTAAAATTGGTGTTGCATGTGTCCTTCTATACCATCTCCCAGAGGGAATACTCTCAGTATTGAGAGGAAAAATCAATATAGGTTCATGTTTTGTATCTTCATAACACTTCCTTGCAGTGGCTGTCACTGAGAGTAACAGGGGACTGAGATCAGGGGCAGAGGGATGGCAGATTAAGCTCAGTTTTGTTAAGGATTTTAAAAAACGACCCTGTTCATGAGGATTTGCTGATCTTACCTACTTTCTCCCAAAGAGATCCTAATACTGATTTTTTCCAGTTGCTTTGTTTTTCAATTACATTAGAGATTTTTTTGTCTGTTTTAAAATGTATTTTCTCTTTCTTCTTAAAAATACAGAAGGGGCAATAAAAGTTGCTGTATTTGTGAAAGTGAGAGGTTCAAAATGCTGCATTTTTAATTTGCTCGTTAATTTTACACTGAGAGTGTAAAATGACAGCATGGTGAAGTTTTGCATCCATATTTCACTGAGGTAAGTGAGGACCTGTGGCACAATGTGTAGAGGCCAGACAAATCTAAGTTTTACCACCAGCCTTTCAAAGCACCCCAAACCTGACTTGCTGTGTTTAGTTTTGACAATCAAATCATTAATTGCTGTGTCCTGAGAAGCTGCTGAGTGATTTACTACTTTGGGTTTCTTTTTAGAGACAAGACAGAGCATTTGCTTAGGGTAAGGCTGTGACTGGTGAAAGGGCAATCCTGAAAATCCCAAGATTTCCCTCTGCTGCCTGGATGGCAGCAAATGGACTTGACCCAGGCCAAGCACCTGGGTTTGCAAAGAGAAAAGTGCCCGATGACAATTAATTTCAGCTGGGAATTCGCCAGAAGAGTCCAGGAAATGCAAATTAGGCTGTACCTCCCTTCAGGCATCTGAAAAAGGAGATTACAGACACACACACAGGTGTAGGCCTGGAGAGTCCGAGAATTCTTAAAGCCCTGGAAAGACAAGCAAAACTCAGAATGCTGGCAAAAAAATCTTCGCATGGCCACATTTTCAGCAGTGAGGACATTTTCTGACTTTGGAGTTTGCAAGTTTCAGACCACAAGAATTCTTTATGATTTATATGCCGTGAGCACAAGTTTCTATGGTACCTCATTTCATATCATTTATTATTGCCCTGAATGCTAAGCAGTATTTCTTATTGCCTGTATAAACTATACAACTAAAATGATTTATTTCTTGAAAAAGTACCAAAATTTTATTTGATTAAAAAGCCCCACAAATCCCTTGAAATTATCAAGTACAGATTTTGTGACGTAATTTTTTTTTACATTAATGTTCCTGCATATTTAATCTTTTAGTAATGTCATATATAAAGTCAAGTAGTTAACTGACATTTGGATTATGGTTATGAAATGCTGTACAGCATAAAAAATGTGGTGTTGTTTTTGGAGTACTGTACCCAGGTTTATAAAACTGCTGTAGGACCTTCTGCCCCGTCATAAATCTTGTGGGACTGAAGCATTAATAACTAAAAGCAGTTAGTGATTGTGTTGTTAACGCTTTCAAAATGAAAAAGGGCTTAATGCTGCTTTGCTTGGAGGTATTAATGGCCACTGCTACGGGGGTTGTGTGTTTTGTTTATTTGCAGTGCTGCTTAGCGGTGATGGATATACTCACCTCCTGCATTTATGGTAAATACAAAGACCAATTAAGTGCTCCTTCGTGTGGTGATGGATGGAACAGAAGCCAGCTGGGACCCAAGGCAATGAGCTGTGCAAAACTAATGAGCAACGGAGCCAAACGGACACGGGTTTTCCTGTAGATTAATTACAAACGCTGGTTTGACTGGTTAATGGTTTATCCTTCCGTATTTTTGAGAAGTAAAAAAAAATGAAGGAAAAACGCTGAAAAATGAGAGAGAGAGGCAGTGCTCAGCCCAGGAGAAAGCCACGAGCAAGAGCTTCTGGTGGGAATAGTGCTCTCTGGGAAGGCAGCCTTGGATTTCTGGAAAGAAAACATTGTTTGGGGTTTTTTACTTGTGTGTTGAGAAAGCAGAATTGTGCTATACCTTTTTTTGTTCTTTTGTGGTAAGTAAGCAGAACTGCACCCAAGAAATGCTTGATTTGTCTCGGCTTGTTTTCTTTCCATTGGGAAACAAGTGAGCTACTGAGACCTGGCCCCACCTTGGGAGCAGCTCCTTGGGAGAAAAGGGAGCACTGAGAGGAAGTGGGAAATGTTTTGGTTTTCCTTGGTATCCCAGATCTCACAAGATAGACCAGGCCTCCGTGGTGGGCGTGGTGGGAATCAGGAGGGATATCAAAGGTGAGGGGTGTTTATGGTTGCATTTCAAGTCCTAAAACCAAAATTACTGGGTTACTTTATCTGCAGCAGTGAACTGGGAGTGGGGCCTGAGTGCAGCTGGTGACTTGATTCACCTAGGGCTCAGCAGGCACATTAAAATTATCTACTGTAGCATTTATTGTTATTATTTTTTACTGACGCTGCCGAAGGAAGAGATTCAAGGATTTCTAGGATGAGAATGCAAAGGGTTTCCTGCAGGGGGAAAAATTCTCAAGTGATTTTTTTCTGACATTGATGAGAGCAAGTTGGACACTTGGGATTTATGGTAACCACCTGACAGCAAGATAATGCCTTGGGGAGATGGGCTAAAAATTGCCAACATAGTCTCTGCTAAAGAATCCTGGGCTGTGTGAGTCACTGGGAATGAAGTACGGGAGGCTATTCATCCTCAGCCCACCAAATGGATTTAATGTTTACACTATTGTAAAATTTTCTTCTTTACTCATGGATTTGAGAACATGTTGTTCCCTACAAGTTAGTCACAAATGTGTCCTGGTACAGTGACTACAAAAGTCCAGTTGGAAGAGCTGGTGGCTGTATCTATTGAAACTCACGTTGCAACATGATTTTTATTTTTTATAGGAGTCATTGTCGTGAAGCCTTAAGCACTTAGGAGAGGCTATTTTTATTTGTTTCTTCAAAATGTCATTGCTGGCGCAAACTTGTTTAGAAGTGTATTATAGTCTGCTTTTTCTAAGGAGTGGTCTGTCTTGGCTGGTGTATTGATTGTATCTTATGGGTTCAATTGTGACAATATAGAGGTATACAGAGCGCTGTGGCAAGTTTTTTCTTTGTATTTGTATGGTTTCCCTTGATTTCTGTTCATATGATTCTATATCTGTATGATTTCTCTTCCACTTTTTGTGGAAAGACACCAAAACTTCAGGTGAACGAACCAGAGATGCCTGAACCTGGGGGTGAAACTCTCGGAAGAAAACATTATCTTGTGATCCCAGTAATGAAATGGAAAAAGATCTGCTTTCATCTGACAGCTGGTAGAGATTTTTGTTTAGGATAAGGAAAATACTGTTCTGCTCAAGGGTCCTGCCCCTTTCTCAGGACCAGGGAACTGCAGAGGAGGAAAGCCTTCTTGTGAATGGAAAGGAGAAGGAGCCTGCTGCTAAGCAGCTCACAGAGCCCTGGTACGTACTGTGTGTCTGAAGGCTGACAGTTTGCCTGACCAGAAGTTTTGACCCTCCTTTACAGCAGCATTTCAGGACAAACTGAGCCAGGATGCTGGGCGGGAACGGGGAGAAACAAAAGCAGCAGTGATTCTGTAGCTGGTTTAAAAAGCAAATAAATACTGCTCCTAGGGAACACTGGATTTCTTCCCTTTTGATGGAAACAACGACAGCACGTCTGGCCTCCCTTCCTGTGCCTGTGTTTTCCTGTGTTTTCTGTGTGAACCGATGCCCCAGCCCTGTTCCCCGGGCCCTGCAGGCCCCACGTGGGTCCCGGTGCTGCAGGCAGCAGGGATGGGTCCCAGTGCTGGTGTGCAGCCCTTGGACACCAGCTCTGCCCTACGAGGAGATCAAGGCTCCACATTCCTGCGGCCCTGGGCAGCGCAGGTTTGCTTCCAGCTCTGCCATGTGGGGAGATACTCCAGAGCAGCCAAGGGAGGGATTTTCATTGCCAGGCTACAAGAAGCCTTATGAATCTCTTCAAGAAGAACAGCCCTAAAGGCAGGGACTCCAAAAGGCAGTCACCTGCTGCAGACATGCTCTTTTGGGTGCTCATCCCCCTTGTATACATAAATTCTGAATAACCCCTCCAATACATAACATTTAGGTCTTACTTCGTTAAGCTGGAGACCAAGCTGAGGCTGTTGGCCAGAAATCCCATCTGGCCACTTGGCCCTCGCTGGGCTGCAGTGAGGATCTGCAGGCTTGGGTGGGTTTTGCATGGAAGTGGAGCAGGTCTGGTCTCTGCTCGTGTCCCTGTGGTTCCACAGGGTCTCGCAGTGGGGTAAGTGACTCTGGGTTTTGGCTTAGGGGCTTCTGAGGTCAACCTGTGTTAATGAGTTTTGGCTGTGAGGTGGCATCCCAGGCAGAGAGGGCGGAGGAGCTGCTGCTGAAAATTTAAATTGTACCTGAGGAGGCTCTAAGATTTGAGTGAGATTTCACAGGTGACAGTCATTGCTCAGTACGTATTCCTGCTTCTGGGGGCTTGGCATAAATTCCCCCATCCTCCACAGAGCCTTGATATAGATAGATACGGTGCCTGCTATTGCAGCTAAATATTCAGAGATAAATATTCCTCAGCAGAGCATTGAGGGGGTGAAGGACAAAAAATTTCAAACTTGGACTGAATTTTTTGGCTTCTTAGCTTGAACGGTGTCTGCTCAAGGACCGTGGAAGGTGACCCTTCTCTCCCCATGGTGTCACCTCACACGGTCAGGACCTGTGTGCTGTATTACCAAGTGTCTTTTCTGAAGCAAGAAATCGAGCCGATACGTGAGAATCTCGCCTTTCATTCTGCAGGAGAGCGGGGAAGAGAGGACGTGGGAAGGGAAAAAGTGTGCGTTTATTTAAACCGGCTCAAAATAACGATCAGAAAGCGAATTAAAAAAAAAAAAAATTCCCACAGACTTAATATTTTTAAGACGATTTTTTAAGCCAGCCACCTGACTCTGGGGAGGGGAAGGGGGCTGACTCATAATATTTGAATACTACAGATTGGCAATGCAGCGCCTCGCTGTTTTCCGGGCGTAATTACTGGGAGAGAGTGAATTGCCTCCCTCGGCTCTTGGAAAGGAGTAGTAGAGCAGGGGAGTAGCTGTGACTCAAACGTGGGGATGTGCGTGAGTCACGGTGACTCTTGCTTGCTCACTGCTTGCTTAGAGCAGCACTTAAAAACCTCCCGGTCCATCCCCATGCAAAGCTGGGTATTTGCAGCAGATACGGATACAGCTTTAAAAGAAATACTGGTGCTGGCTCAGAAAAAGAATGAGCCGTGACATTTTGCTGTCTTACAGGTGACTTAGACTCTAAATGGAAATGGTTTGGTTCCCTTCCCATCGCACAGGCTGATTTCAGTAAGAACTCTGACCCCTAAGTGCTTCAGAGCTCTGGTGTTTGTGAAGCAGACATCAGCACAAAGTTTGATGAGTAACGACAGTTTGATGACTTGAGATTTTTATTGTTACTTTCGTTGCTTTTATAAAGTATTTGTCAGTCATGTCTGCAGAGCAGGAATTCTAATCAGTAATTGGCGTTGCTATTGTTTATTGCTTTCATGTGAAATCTATTTTATTGATTTGTTTGGACTTCAGCCCAGAAGTGGATTATTGTTTTATCCATATCCAGTTTAAAATATTTGATTGAAGCTTTCAGCATGCAAATTAATCTTCGTGTATTTGTAGACGTAGAAACTGTGCAGGCTTCTATTTATGTGATATTAAAGATAAGGGACAAGGAGCAATGCAAATGGAACCAAATATTTACAGCTGGGAAAAAGAGAAACAACAACATCTGAAATTATACTCTACATGAACCAAATGAGAGAAAAAAGGCCTGTAAGAATGTAAAAGTAGTTGTCTTTGCTGCCTTTAGGAGATATCTGTAGATGTTGCAGAATTGAAGTGTCTGGTCTTTACTTCTGTAGCATCTGGGTTTGCCTTGGCCCCCAAAGAAAGGCAGAGCTTGGAGCATCTGGTGTGCTCATTCCTGAACTTTCAGAAAATAAAAGAGCTGCTGGGCTTCAAGGACATCCTAGCTGGCTACAAAACTCCGAGATAAGCCTGGACAGCTCCCCAGGTTTTATTTCAGTGAAATTTCACATTTCACTTTTATGTGTGTCTGAAATGGGGTCAAAAGCCACAGACCCGAATGTCATTTTGAGGAGGAAATTGCACAGTTCTTAATTTGAGTAGCACTGAGAGGAGCTTTCCTGGTGCCCTGGGCTGGCAGGAGCTCAGCAGCCAGGGCCGTGCCACAGCAGTTCTCCCAAGTCCCACTCCCAACCCCACCAGCAAAGTGTGGATTTTCTTCCACATCCAAAGAGCCCAGGAGGAGGAGGGGACATCTCCTCATCCATACTTCCCACTCCTTGATTAGGAGTATTTCAATTGTTGCAATTCCTTGGTGAAATCCCTGTCATGCTCAGTGAAATTTTTGTTGTACTGGTCCATCCCCAAGGGGTCCAGTGGTGCTTCAAGACTAGAAGACACTTGGGGGAATTTAGAGGGGATTTATTATCAAAGGGATTCTGATATTTATGAAAGTTTTATTATTTAAAAGCAGTTAGAAAACAACCTGTCATCCAAATACTTTATCCTAAGATTGCTTGGTTTATGGTTGAAAGGAATGAATTGGGGAGGAAAATTTGTACATTTGGAACATGAACGGAAGATACAGAGTGCCTTATTCCTCATTGTTCTTAGAGTCTATATTCTTTTATTTTCAGTAGAAATACCAGTTTGCTCCTAGGTGAGATTTCACAGTTACTGTAGTGCAAGTGACCCTGAGAGGAGAAAAAGTTTCTATTTTTTTCCACACCTTTTAATTTTGAGAAGTCTAAGAATAGCGTTTTTTTTCCCAAAAAACTTGAGTGCGTCTCTTCCTTTTCCCCCCTCTATTTTTCTGTCCTTTTTTAATATTTTGACAGCATAGTTCTGTGCTTGTTTCTTCATGGTCTCTTCGTGCTGTACTTGGCATAATTAAAATGAGCTTTGTAGATATTTTATTATTATTTGTACACAGGGACTCTGTGTGTCTCTAGTTATCCACAGCCAAACGTGTTTATTCAGGGGCCCTAAGGTAAAATCCTTTTAACATTAAATTCAAATCAGTGTCCTCATGGAGTTCAGTGGCCTGGCATTTAATTTCACCAGAAGAAAGATATGACAGCAACTGCTGATCCCATCTATACGCTTTTCCCTAAATTGGTGATAAATATGGGCTGTGGATAACCTGTGAAACAAAAAGTCCTGAGACTTTTGGGATCTTGCACATGGGTTAAAACTTTGATTATTAATATTGGCACCTCCACTCTCCTCAGCCATGTCAGTAAGGGCTAACCCCAGAAGCATGAGAACTGTCTCAGAAAACTGAGTTTCAAATATTTTCCTGTCTTGAGGTTTTGTTCTTTTCTTGGTTACTCTTGTCCCAGTGGGCTCCAAACCTCATCACTTCAGGTTTTGGGGGATGAGGGAAGCCCTCGTGTCTGGAGACAAATTAATCCTGGAGCACGTCACTAACCCTGAATTGCAATTTAGAACCTCTGCTGAATTGTTCTTAATGAAATCTGTAATGTGTTTAACAGAGCTTGGCCAGAACTTAATTGTATCCAAATAAATAAGTGCTGTCCTACACAGTAATAAGTTTAGTTAAAATCAGTGCAGTAAATATGGACATTACCATTAATTGCTTTTCTCCTCTACGCTTTAAAAGTACACTTTAAAAATAAAAATGTTTTGCTGGATGATGCCTGTCCTTTGCTTTGCCATTTTGAGGGTGACCCTGGTCTGGTTTGACACTCAAGCAGCTTAGATTTTACTCTGGAGTAAAATCAACTTTTATAGGCAATATTGTTTTAGAGTTTTGTCTTTTATTTGAGCTGAGATGGGCTGCCTTTCCTGAGGCAGCTGCCTGATGCAGAGTGAAACCACCAAGCCATTGTAAAGAGGATGAGCCTTGCCAGGAATACATCTACCAGTGTCAGCTAGAGCAGAGCTAATGGCACTTCAGTTAATACAATTTCTTAATTAGTGCATTCAAAATGCATTGCTGCTGGACACTGCCTTGGTTTTCTTTCCTGTGTCCCAGTTTACTGTATTGGTGCATTTTCACATATAAAAATATCCGGGCTGTTTCCATGATACACCACACTTCAGTCTGCACAGCAAACAAGTCCCTGTTTGATAAATGAATGTCTGCATGATATCCCCTAGCACAGAGAGCCTCTGGTGCCTTCACTGGGTGTTTGTGACTGAGGAGGGCATTTGGTGTGAGAGGTCCTCACCTCGTGGCAAACTGCAGGCTGGGAAAAACAGGTTATGAGGGAAGCTGTGCCTGTCACATCCAGCTTGACTGCAGCTTGCAGGGCTCATTCCCCTCTCTCCTTGCAGGCTGGGACGGGCTTGGCCCTGATGCCTTATCCTGGGCTTAGAATTAAAAGCTAAACACGGTTAGAGGGGGAAAAAGGATTTTACCTTGGAGTTTATTAAGGACTTTTAGACACAGGCAGGAGCACCCCGCAGGAATGGCCCCCTGGATTGATGCACAGAGTGCACGTTGGAAATGCACACCGGAGAATGCACACCCAAGGCTAAGGCCCCCGCGATGGTTTGCTTATACAATTATAGACATTGCATATTAGCATATCTATTATAGATTTTTCAATGGGAGGCTCTGGAGGGGCCCCCTCGTAGGGAATGTTCCCCCTGCATGGGTCTATCTTAGTTTACAGAATATGTTTTGGAGAGGACCTTGGGTCTGGGGCTCACTGACCCCCTGACTACGAAGTTTCTGAGATGTTTGGTCTCTTGGCCTAACAGAACTTTGGGTCTGAGCTCCTTATCAAACTTAGGGAATTACAAGTATGTGGGCTAAAAGCACTAGGGATACAGAAAGGCTGCATAAAAGTGTATATGAAGGGGGATATGAGAGAAATATATGAAAAAGCAAAAAGCATTATGGCATCACCCTGTTCTGCACTCTCCTCTGTGCTCCCTTGTTGCCGTTCTGTGTGGGCTCCTCACTGGAACAGTCAAGCCAGAAAATACTCAGAAGGAATATACTTTCCGAAGACCAACGTAGATTTTTGAGGGTTTGCAGAGTTTCCTAATGGCTTTTGTACCAGTGCAGCCTGAGCTCTGGCAGGAGAGGGGGGTGTTTTTCCTGTCCCGGGCAGTGCGAGGAGGGGATCGGCTGGCGCGCGCAGGGCTCGCGGCCTCCGGGGTGGAATCCTTCCCGTGGGTGTCACGGAGCAGGTCAGTAATGGACAGGCTGCTGCTCCTCAGATGAGCCGATCTGGAAACCCAGCTCCCCGGCACTCCTGCTCCCAGCAAATCCCATCTGGAGACCCGTGAAGCTGGAGGGAGAGGAGGTCTGGTGAGGTCTCCTCCTCTCAAACGCAGCGTGGTTGGTGGCCCCGGCGTGTGGGCAAAGTGGCTGTGCAGAGCTAAAGAGGCAGTGCTGACAGGTGGCGAGGAGAACATGGGCTCTTTGGGTTTACTGCTTTGTAATTTACTTTAAAATGCTGTACCCCAGTACCCCGGGAATGTGGTGAGCCTGGGAGAGCACATGCTGCTCCGAGGGCCCCCACCTGCTGAACCTCAGCCTTGGGTCTGCTGCGCTTGGCACGTGGTCCCTGAAACTCTCCTGCACTGTCCCAGGTCTGCCACAAACCCAGCTGAGTTTAGTGGAATTAATTTGAGCCTGCTCCAGGGTCATTGGCAGAATAATTTGGTTCAAAATAGCACCATTATTACCACCTGTGGTGCAGCTTATTGGATGTAGTGCTTAATTTTAAGAGTTTAATACGGAGCTGAGTAGGAAAGGGTTTTGCTGTCCCGAAAACTCGTTGTGATTTCCACCCCTCTCCCAATATACTCCTTTGATTAGACTCTTATAGGGCTTTTCTGGGAGCAGTGGGGAGCACCAGAGAGCAGCAGAAGGGTGAGACATCACCAAGCAGGGAAATACAAGTGTGAAGCTTGGTCCAAGTCCTTGCTCCCATCCAGTGTTTAAGTCTACTTGTTATTGCAGGGTTGTTGCTCAGACTTCACCATCCCACTTGAAATTACTGACTCACCCAGGATGCAACAAATATTTCCTAATGGAGAGTTCTAAAAACTGCTATCAGTCCTACTGAAAAAAATGTAGCAAGTTGACATGTCTAATGGAGGTAAAAAAACCCCATCAGAAACTTTCTGCCATCTGTGGTTTGTTATTCCTACATAAAATGTATATTAGCTACTTGTTTACTTCTGGTGTTTTGGGATTTATCATGAAAAGTGATGCCAGCACCTTGGCCCTTTACAACCAGAGGCTGATTGTCAGCAATAGCAGCTTGATCCAGGATTTCAGGTACCTTTAATGCTAACAGTTGTAATTTATGACCAGCATTCTTCTGTTGGTTCATGCAGGGCTGCAGATATAAAATACCAACTTAAATATTTATGTAGGTAGCACATCTTTGTGAACATTTCTTCGTGGTAAGGAAATGCTGTTTAAAGAGCAATACATTTCATTACAGTGGGAATGACTATGTGAAAGCTGTCAATGTTTTGAACAAAATCTGTGGATGTCATAAAGTGTTAGGATTACTCATTCGCCAAATCTGTGCTTTGGTAGGGAGCAAAATGTGTTACTTAATGATACTTCAGTAGTGACAAAGAATTTGTCTAGAAAACTGGCACATCAGTTGAGAATATCTGGTCATGGAGCTTAAGCATTGGGGGTTCAGTGTTCCTTGAGTGCATGAATTAAATTCAGCTACGGGGGACAGAACTTGTGCATAAAGATGAGTAAGACCCAGACAGAGACACCTCACCTTGCTATCACATAAACCTGGAGATCTGATGGTGCTCAGCTTCCCTCACTTGCCAAATCTGACAATTACAATTGCAAGTGTCTTTGCAAAAGCTCTCATTTCATCCCTGCTGACTGACAGCTGCCCAGTGCTTTTGCATGCATAGATCCATTTTGCGAGGAAGCACCTCAGATGAAAAAGAAACTTATTTCTGCAGAAATTTAGGATCTGCAGCATGGCAAGAGTTGCAAGGACTGATTTGTATCTCTGCTCTCTCTGGCCCCTCTTACCATGAAAATAGCTAGCAAAAAGAGGGGAATACAGTTTAATAAAGTCTTGTGAAAAGAGTAAGAACAAAATTAATCTAGAAAATTATATTCCTACCATAGGTTTTATTAGCATTTTATTTTTAAAGACAGCGAATTACTACCTACTGATTGCATAATATTAAAGTTTAAGATTATATTAACATTTAATGAAAACGTCTTAAATATCAAGCTGAAGAGCCAGTGCTATCTGATTTTTTTGTGTCTGATGAATCTACAGCTGAAATCTCTGCAAGTCCTTCCTTTGTCTTTAATAGATACCTTTTTTTATCTTTTAAAGGAGCAGGCTTTTAAAGGAGTAGGTCTATTTACAAAAGGTCAGATGCATTTGCGATGAAAATTCCGTTCGTCAAGATGCATTCAAATTGTGAAAACAGCTTATTGCTTCAGGATGGATTTTCTTCCCTCTCTGGATAAAACAAACACCCCCGAAAAGAACGAAGGATACATTTCTCATGGCACTCCAAGGTCAGCTCACAATATAACAGCCCTGAGGGCTTGCTCAGCTGGATGAGGAAGCTTTGCTCTTGCCAAGTGCCAATAAACACAGAGGTACGTGGGCATTAATATCTGTGAGAAATAATCCATCAAAGCTGTGTCTGTGGGTCTGACAGTAGAACGAACCTGTTGCTGAAGAACCTTGTGGAGGAAAGCTTCACACGGGTGGATTGTCTGCTCTGAGGGACTGAGGTGGTCTGGCCTTGGCTCTCTTGGCGTTTGCGGGATCAGATAATTTTTGTAGTTTCTCCTCAGAAATGGGTTTGCTGAGTTTCTAGAAAGGTTTTTTTTTTTCATTTTCCACTCCCTTCCCTCCCCCTCCCCCCGAATAAATGCTGCTTGTTGTGTTTTGATTTAAACAAATAGAGAAAAAATTTTAATAATCAAAGCTCCTGGACAACTGTTGGAGCCTGTCTGAGTTCAAGGAGCATCTGGAT
>VYZQ01043424.1:0-22746 GCA_013400655.1 Mystacornis crossleyi
GGGCTGCTGAGCCACAGGGCAGCGTCACTGGGAAAGAAACTTTGCTGTGACACCCTCTCAGCACGTATCAGACTTTCCATTCACGGCCCCTGTGTTAACCTGCCTGCCACCAGTGCCTGAGGCAGCCCAGCCACGGAACAGACATTCCGGCTGATAAACACTCCACTCCAGCCCCTGACGGGATTTTTTTGAAGAGGTGGCGTGAGAGTGGGGCAGGGAAGTATTTTTTTGTGTCTCAAGGGATGCATTTTCAGCCTGAAACACCAGCTAGAGCTAGAAAAGCCTTGGAGAGGCAACAAACGCGACCTGGTATCGATCTGCCGCGCGGAAGGGAAGGAGCGAGCTGCTGGAGCAGGGAATTTTGGGGCTGTGAGGGCTTGTTCTGTGGCACACCTGATCATCCATGGTGTTCACCCCGTCGGGGCCCAGTGCATCGATGGCTTGGTTGATCAGATCCGTCCTCCCGCAGTTCAGCATCCGGAAGCCCAGATCCTGCTGGAATTTCTCAGTAGCAGCTTTAGCATCCAGTCTCCGGAAGGAGCTGAAGCAGCACTCAGGTCTGTGAAAAGACAAAAGAATTCCTGGATGGTGCCCAGACCATAAGAAAAGATACGGATCCTTAGTCTTTTCCGGGCAAAAAACAGCGGAATTTTTTAGAAGTATGAAATCAAAATCAAGTTTAGGCATGGGAACTCCCTCAATGCTTTTCCAGCAACTCGATAAAAAGAAGTTATTTAACACTTCCATGAGGATCTACTAAACCCTTATCCTTTAGATGACTATCGAGACAACCTTTGCCATCTGGAATGAGCCCAGGGATTACTGTAAATCCTCTGGCTGTCTGCTCAGACCCTCCTGAATTCCAGACCTAGAAGTGTGTCTCCTTCACTGAAGGATCACTTCCCACCTGGAGGTTTCCTATCTCAGCTGGGCACCGGCAAGCTCGGCCCTTTGATGTTATTTTGGGGCGAATGCCTTCCCCGGTGCCCGTCTGGTTCCCAGCACAGGCTCTTAAACAAACTCTCAGTGAGTGAGATATCAGCCTGCCAAGCTCCTCTGGTCAATGAGAGGCTTTCAGCAGAGCCATCCTCCTCTGGAGATCCTGGACAGCCTGCCAGAGGAGCAAACCGCTCATGGCCTCACGCAGAAGATTCGGGATGAATCTCATATCAAATCCTACAGCTGGGCTTATCACAACCTTGTTCTCACTGGTATCACGACCTACAATGTTACATAGCATACGATGCAAATCTTTGTATTAGAAGAAAGAGAAAAAGAATTCTGTAAAAAAAAAAGGGAAATAAAATGACTCCAAGTTGAATTCCAGTGAACCTCAGAAAACCAGAAGTTTTTGAAGGGATGGCACTCGTCTTTGCACATTGTTCCTATCCCACAGCAAGCCAGGAATAACTAACTAGCCAAACAAATAAATAAATAAACAAACCAGTTCCAAGACCTCCTTTCCCCCTGAATGTGCCGGATACAAAATGACTGCTTTAAAGGTTCAAATAATGTGCTCTGGAACCAACTGGGTTTTTCACCAGTTTAGCTCTTTCATTTAAGCCATCTTAAAAAGCAGAGAATAATCTTGTAATTTGGGCTGAGGCACAGAAAAAACTCCCAACAAAGTACTTGCGTGTCATACATAACTTTGAGGAAGACAAAAATCTTTCTGCCCCGGCTGCAGAGTTTGGCCGAAGTTCCTTTATCTCTCCAAGTACCAGCAGGTTAAACATGTACCGCCGGTACGGCCCACCGAGACCTGGCCTCTGCGCAACTCAGTACAAGAACGTTCTGAGAAGCTCTGAGGGCCAGAGGAGCTTCCCAAAGCTTAGCCCACGTACTTGAGCTGGCGTGGCTCGCAGTCCAGCCCCGGCAGGAGCAGCCGGGCCGTCTGCCTGATGTCGTCGCTGTCCACGGTCAGGCTGCGNAGACACACAAGATAATACACATAATAAAAAAAAAAAAAAGTTAAAACCTAAGGCATCAGCATGGATAAATCCCACCTGGGGAAGGAATCTGGACTGGAAGGTCACGGCAGAGGGAAGGAGCTGCTCAGCCTCGGTCATCTGAAGAGCTTTTGTAACAATTATATCTGTTGTTCTAAATAACCCATAGGTACAGCATTATTTATTATTTATTATGATTTTTATGCTCCTCCGCTAGGAACGCTAAAAAAAATACCCGAGTGCTTGCAACTTCAACCAAACCTTGCTAATTCAGTCCTGCCTCCATTAATCTTTACATTACCATTATCCCCGCGGCTTTTTGCATTTTGCCTTTCTCACGCAGAGCTCACCTGACCCTCAGTTCTCCCCCCACAGCCCGAGCCTCCCGACCACAGCACTGGTGGAGCAGTGAGGGTTTTGCTCAATAAAAAGGGTTGCAAGGCAGTAAGGGAATATAAATAAGGCAATAACAGCAGCACCAGCTCGTGATTAGCCCTCCCCGACTCCTGCTGTAAGAATGAACACCGCACCGAGATTACACATTAATATAGGTACCATAACACTCTCACACACAACATATCTCATCCGCCCTCTCAATATACAGCCAGCCTGAGCTATTTTGCTCGATTTTTCCCCAAGGATACCTGCCGCCCCAGTGGAAGGCTTGGAAGTGCCAGCCGTAATGAAAACACCTCTCCCATTCCCAGTAATGGCTTCATTAGCGCTGTGGAAAAATTAAAACAAAAAAGGCGCCTTTTCCGTTTAACCATTCAAAAGAAAACAACTGAGGGGAGAAAGGATCAATTCCTTTACGAAGCTCAGAGAGAAAAAGATGCATACGAGAATCACAGTATCAGGCTTGCTACAATCACCACTTGGAGAATCACCCAGCAGCTCATCCTCCCAAAGACTTTCTGAAAGGGATGGGATGAATCGTTCCAGCTCATCCGATTCACAGCCGGCTGACTTCCCCCTAAGGGAAGGGCAGGAATCGTCAACAGGCATTTGGGAGATACCTTTCAGCAAATTCTCCGCTCCAGAGAATTCCAGCTCTTATCCGGCCTGGAAAAGAGTCATTCACACTTTTTAAATGCAGGTACTTAAGGGAGGAGCCAAAATTAATTCTTTATCTTTTCCATGTACTCTGCAAAGCCTCTAGTGCGGGATTCAAAGCTCCATAGAGGGCAGAGAGGTAGGCCAGGGAGGCTAAAAGCACCACAGTTAAAAACAGAATTAAATTAAATTTAGATGGGGAATGCTGGGGAACACTGGAGAAGCTCATCTTACAAGCGATTCCATCTGCCACCTTTTGTGGTAAATAAAGGTTTAGGCTACATCCCAGCTTCCCTGGCACTCCCATGGTGGGAACACTGCCGGACAGGGAAGCACATCCCCGATCAAACCCTGGTGTGACTGACTCAAGGCCCTGGGCAGCCAGAGCCTGTGGTCAGCCAGCAGCAAATGCCACGGCGTCTGCACCAGAAATAACACCTATCCTGAAGGAATTTCCACCCTGCAAAAAATCCACATGTGCCAGGGCTATAAACGGCTTCCACACCAGCAGACCTTGGATGTGGAAAACTTGCTTTGGGAGGAATGGCAAGGAGAAAGATCTCCCCCCCCCCCCTTCTGTTTCTTTTTTTAGTTTCAACAGATTTTTCCAAAGGCTTTAAAAGTGACAGCTCAGACTGCCTGGTTCCCCTGCGTCCAAAGGGGAGCAGACTTTGGAATGCAAACAGCAGCATCAGGAAGGATGTTCTCATCCTGCTGTCCTGATTTTCCAGCCCCCACCACTGGCACTGCTGTGCAAATTGGATAAATTACTCATTATTCTACCAAGGGTCACTATAATGGCTTCAGCTGCTATTTTACTGAAAAAACTTCGTTTCTCTGCAAAATTTCTAACTTGAGGATGGGGTTTTCACTCTTTCCCCTCTGCTTTTATCCAATGATTTCCTTTCTCCAGACCTGGCCATGCTCTGGGAACAGCTTTATCTTCCTCTGATAAAGATAAGTAGCAGATAAGCAGCATTATCCCAGGCCTGAAGCAGAAAGAAAAGGTGCAGTTGAACTCAAACACCAGCACTGGGTCACGTCGCACTGAGAAAATAAATGAAATTATTCATTTCCAAGAAAATAAAACGCCGTTCTCATCCCTGTGGCCCTTAACCTGGGCATCCATCTGCCTCCAAGGAATCACCGATCATTTCACAGTCTGGAAAACACTGCAGGAGGGGAAGGGGAGAAACCTTCATGGAAAATTAACTGGGAGACGCTGCGAGCGAAGGAATTAATTTCTGTCTCCGCGCTCCCGCCGGCGCCACGTTCTGCACGCTGCCATTTTCCTCTGGTCTTCCTGACATTTGGAAGCGTTTGGCAGCTCATTAAATTCCACACACGAAGTGATCCGGCCTTGGGAAGCTGTCATATTCCAGCAGCAGCTCGCTGGGGACACAGACCCTCAGTTTTCTCAGGAGAGCAGTGCCGCCAGGGCTTTGCCTGGTTTTTTGCCACGAAGTTGTCTCGGAGCGATGCCACGCTTAAACTGGGAATGTGCACAGGACTGGGAAGTGACACGGGAGCTGCTCCTCTTCCGTACACCTCGTGAAGAATCCCACTGATGTCTGACACTGTCATGTGCTGTCAGCATTCCATCCCTGAGTTCCCTGAGATTCTCTCCAGCTGGGATCGGGCAGCCACTCCGTTCCCGAGGGGATCACGCTGGAGCTGGGTGAGAGCGCTCTGAGGAAGAACAGACTTCATTATGGGTTTTCCCCCCTCCTTTGAGCTAAACCACGTCGTTTTATTTAGCCGTAAGCCAGGAGGCCAAGCAGCACTCGGCAGAGAATTCACAGCAAGTTTTAGGATAACTCCTTCCTGGAAAAGGTACCTTCTTTAGAATGGCTTTGGACACAACTGGCACGTGGAGAGCATCTCGAGGAGAAGCTGTGGGATCACAGACTTTCAGGGATATCCATCACGAAGAAATCATGATGCCCCCCAAAGTAGGCTCTTCTGGGCATTTCTAGGAGCACTGGGATCAGGATATTTTTGGCAGAGGGAAGTTACTTGTATGAGAAAAGGAGAGCACTCCAGAGGAGTCAGAAAATCACATCATCCCTTCCTTTGTGCACCTGCTAACTCAGGTGAAGGCAGTGGGGTTTCCCACAAAAACCAGCCATTCCCACAAAAACCAGGCATTCTATCACATTCCTCCCCCTGCCTGTGTCCCCAGGAGGATCCCGTGACAAGACTGATGAAAAATCACAGAACCATGGAAGGGTTTGGGGTGGGAAAAGCCCATCTTGTTCCAACCCCCCCTGCCACGGGCAGGGACACCTTCCACTAGCCCAGGCTGCTCCTTCCAACCTGGGGGGGAAAAGGGAAAAGGAGGAATAAAACGTTTTCCCTGCTGACCCACCTCTTCTCTGCTGTTTTTCGTCGCCTTCTGTTCTGCTACAGCAAAACAAAGCGGGAGCCAACAGTGACAGCAACAGCAAGAAAGAAAAACCCTGTTCTTCTAAACAAGGCTCTCCTTCTTCTAAAGCAGGAAAGAAAACCCTGTCCTAATGGAAGCAGGTGGGAATGGCAAAATTCACCTTCCTCCTGGCAGCCTGAGCCACACAGGCACATCCTGCCTGTCCCCAGGCCTTCTAAATGGTCCGAGTGCACTAAAACACGTGGAAATACCACAATATTTATGGTCGGAGTGGGGCAGCCCATGGTAACCCCCCGTATTTGACTTACAGGAATTACACAGAGGCTGCTGCAGAGAAGAATCCCAAATCTTTAAAGATCAGTGTGGGGTTTTGCAAGGGACTGAAAAATAAAAAGGAAAGGTTTCCAGTGCAGTGAGCTAATATTTGAATTTATTGCTGGAACCAAACCCTAAGGCTCAGAGTCACTAAGATGGAAAAATCCCAGGGATGGCAACAGAGTCGAAAAGAAATCAGAGCGAAGTCTCATTACTTGGAGAAGGGAGAAGATTCTGAGGCAAGACAAGAGTATCCAAAACCCCAACCATGTCGTGCTGATGTGGAAAACAGTGGCATATTTACAATTTGGATTCTCAAACACCAAAAGCCCTCTCCAAGCAGCAGGGAGAAAAAGTATATCTGAGTATGCAATTATATGTGAATAAAATAACAAGAGAGATGTTGATTTAGAAGAAACACAAAACTGTTGCTCTAAAATACAACCAGCTTCAGACAGGAGCTATTCCTCACAGATTCAAAAACATTTTACAGAATTTCAAGAGCTTCCCATATTTCCAGCAGAAAAAAAATAGGAATTGCCACGCTGGGCCCTATTCAAAGATCATCTCAACATGTGCAACATCTTTCAAGGCAGACAGTCCAGATCCTCACAGAAAAGGAAGAAGAAATTTAATCACATCCAACTGACCCCAAAAAGCGTTCTTCTGAATTCCCTCAAAACAATGACTGGCTCACATCTCAGAAGATAAGAGTTCTCAAATTTTAGCGGATCGTTATCAAGTTACTCAGGCCTTGGCTTGGCTATGCCCTGAGTTTGGAGAGTTATCCTGCAGCCAGACACTAATGGAATGAAAGCCATCTGGATAATATTATATTTATTGGGATCCTTTCTCCACTGAATCTGCCTTTCAGAGTTTCCTCTGCTTAGAGAATATAAAATGGTACAAGAGCAGTTTAAATCTCGAACTGGCAGCTCTGATCCTTCTTACCACAGACAGAAATAACACCAGTTCCATCCCTCACAAACCACGTTTAAAAATAAGGTGCAGCATCAGACAGGTTTTACTTCATGTTACTACAAATCAAAGGAAAAACTAAATTTGAGCTCACTTTAAAAAAAAAAAACAAAACAAAATATGAAGTGATTACTGGGAACTCACTGTGAAACCAAAAAAGAGCTCTCAAGTCTATGGTTTATTTATTGTAATCGCATTTTACAAACTTTACTTTACCAACAGGGAGAAGATTCCATTTCCAGGCTGGAAACAAGCGCTGGTGCTGCTCTGGAATGTGCCATGTGTCTCATTAGAAAAACATATTTGTAACATCTGCAAGGCTGGGGCAGGAGGAAAGTTTCCAGAGAGGCAGAAAACGACGAAAACCAACTCGAAGCGTATACAGTTGTTGATGAGAGGCAGATAAATATACACGATAGTTTAACTACGACAATATGGTCACAGTTACGGGGTCAAGGATGTGACTGACTTCCATCTGTTCCCCCAGCCCCACACGGAGCTGCTGGGTCCCCGCTGGACATGGAGGAAACGCAGGGAAAGGGAAACCACCAATCCTGCTCCTGCTGCTGCTCCCAGCCCCTCGGTGACCTAAAACTCTCTGTAAGGTGGAAACCACCGCAAACAACCCGGGGGATGAACTGTTCTTCCGTGAGTCTGGGCTGAACTGCAGTCCTGACCTCCACATGGAGCAAGTCCAGTGGAGGCCACGGAGATGCTCCAAGTCTGGAACACCTCGACTCTGGAGCTGGGGGTGTTCAGCCTGGAGAAGAGAAAACTCCACGGAGACCGTAGAGCCCCTTCCAGTACCTAAAGGGGCTCCAGGAGAGCTGGAGAGGCACTGGAAAAGGGCATGGAGGGACAGGACAAGGGGGGATGAATTCACACTGCCAGAGGGCAGGGTTAGATGGGATCTTGGGAAGGAATTCTTCCCTGTGAGGGTGGTGAGGCAATCGTGGAACAGATTCCCAGAGAAGCTGTGGCTGCCCCATCCCTGGAAGAGTCCAAGGCCAGGGTGGACAGGACTTGGAGCAGCCTGGGATAGTGGAAGGTGTCACTGTCCATGGCACGGGGTGGGACAAGATCATCTTTAAGGCCCCTTCTAACCCAAACCACTCCATTATCCCGATTCCGTGATTCCAACAGCGGCTCTGGCCAGGCCATCCACACCAGATCCAAGCCTTTCCCAGCTCTTACAAAAAGGTGACTGCCCTGGTTTGCAAGCACAGAACACTCTGCAGACAAGACCCAACCAGTCCAACATGTGCAAAGTCCTGGCACCCAGGACCCATCCTGAGGAGACCGACCCGGGGAAACCTTGCCGTGCCCGACAGTTCCAGCAGCAAAGGAAAACACTGGTGCTTTTTGGAGGCCGGACACGAGCACAATTTACATGCGTGAAAGGAATGAGCCTGTACGAGCACGTTAGGTGATAGCCAGAGATAGATTTCGGGCAGAGAGCCAGAGCGGGGTGTCTGCTGTTCTTGGATCAGCCTCGATCCTGTGGGTACAAAAACCGAGAGGTAACTCCTACGGTGCATTCCAGCAGCTCCTCCGGCAAACTAACAAAAATAAAACAAAACAAAACGAATCCCATGCTAGCTGCAAGCAGATTTACCAGGGGTCAGCGTGGCTCTTCACTACCCACGGCCGAGACTCCTCCTTCCCCCGTTTTTTTTTTGCCCATTCCACGTAATTCCCAACAGCAGGAGCAGGATTGATATAGCAGCCCTCTCAGTCAGGACCTCGATCTGCTTTGCCAACGTGCATATGTTAAAAGCATATGCTGGCTCTGGAGCCAAAACCAATCTGCCAGATTCAATCACTGAACTCGTTTTCAGGGCCCAGTTGTAAAATCCTGACACGGAGCGTTGCCACGCTCCTGAAAACTGCCCGGAGCTCCCGAGTTAAAGCTGTGTGAGCAAAGGGCCAGGAAGAGAAATATTTTTTTTTCTGCAGTTCTGGAATACTGAGAGCTGTTCAATTAATTGTAGCTGGAAAAGTTTGTTCAGTTACACAAAGACAATTCTCACCAAAGCAAAGGGGTTCTCACCATAAACAGGGAAACATTTCCAATTTACATCCCAGCACAAAGCCAAAGCCTAATTAGTGTTTCAAATAAGACATTTTANGAGACTCCTCCTTCCCCCGTTTTTTTTTGCCCATTCCACGTAATTCCCAACAGCAGGAGCAGGATTGAGATAGCAGCCCTCTCAGTCAGGACTTCGATCTGCTTTGCCAACGTGCATATGTTAAAAGCATATGCTGGCTCTGGAGCCAAAACCAATCTGCCAGATTCAATCACTGAACTCGTTTTCAGGGCCCAGTTGTAAAATCCTGACACGGAGCGTTGCCACGCTCCTGAAAACTGCCCGGAGCTCCCGAGTTAAAGCTGTGTGAGCAAAGGGCCAGGAAGAGAAATATTTTTTTTTCTGCAGTTCTGGAATACTGAGAGCTGTTCAATTAATTGTAGCTGGAAAAGTTTGTTCAGTTACACAAAGACAATTCTCACCAAAGCAAAGGGGTTCTCACCATAAACAGGGAAACATTTCCAATTTACATCCCAGCACAAAGCCAAAGCCTAATTAGTGTTTCAAATAAGACATTTTAAAACACAGAATACTGGTATCTAGAAGCAGAACATGTCGAGGTTAAGAAGATGATGCTAAGATGATTCCTTCCCTTTCAGGACTAAGAAAAAGTTGATGAAACTCCTGTTTTTCTGATGACTTGACTGCTGTCCCACTCCCGTGCCACGTCACACTCGTGCGAGCGGGGACGCTGTGTGTCCTCAGTCACCCCGCTGCTGATGTCAGTGCTTTCTTCACAAAAATCTACGGAATCTTCTGGCTTTTCCCATTCCTGGAATCTGAGATGCCCCGGGAATTAACTCAGCACGAAGGCTCTAGGAACACACCACAGCAACACATGCGGGTTTGGAGCTCTCGTAGGTACGAGAATGCGACGTGTGGCTCTAAAATCAGGTACCCACTCCACGCAGTAATGTGATTTAAGAGTCCATTGGCTTAAATAAAGGGCATTCCAAGCCCGCAGGGTGCAGCATTTGTGAATGAACAGACAGCACTCATTTCTCTAACAGGTGAGACACAAAATCTGCCATTAATCCAAGTTCAGAAGGAGGAGTAAAATCACTGCTGGACCATGTAGATGCCAGTGTGGCATTTTTGAAGTTTTTTGAATTATTATTTTGCAGGAGGACATCGCTCTGTCCTAATGGCAAACTGCTCAATGAACACATTTCACCTAAGTCTTGAAGGAGCTTCTGCTCCGCTCCTCAGCTCTTGTCTTAGAACACCCAAGAGCTGCTGTGCAGAATGAAGAGAAAGTTCCACTGGTGAAAGAATTTGTTTCTGCTTTTTACTGGAAAGCATGAAGAATTCCATGTTTGCATTTTGCCTTAAATAACTGAATAAATGATGCCATGTAAGGGCACAGATAGGAGAAATGAAAGCAACAGATGTGTCCTGAATTTAAAGAAACAACTGTTGCAGTTTCTAGTCTTTCTATGCCAGACTAGAAATCATCTCATTCTTCCCTTCTGTGTTTAAGACTGTGAAATCTCCCAATTTCAAACTCTTTCTGTGGTTCTATCCCTGGGATTTTTATGGCACCATCGATGGGCATCACTGAACCTGAACAGCACTGGGAACACAGCAGCTTAACTCTGGGATTCTGGTAGGTGGATTTAATTGGCCAAGCTCAAATTCTTCCAGTTTTCAAATATCCCAAATTTAGAGACGCACGCACTCCATTTCAACATTTGGAGCTTCTCAGCAGATGCCACAAATTCCAGCTATTAAGTCTGCTTTCAGTGCCAGCAGTGCTGCTGAGCAGCCTCTTGCTTCGCCTGCTACAGCGTAGGAACTTCTACTGAATTTCAAATTAGAGCGATTAAAATGATTAAAACACCTCAATATATGGGTGCAGGAGATCTTCCAGCAGGTCACAGCTTGGCCTAACCAAGAGCAATGCTGACAGGACACAGGGGAAAACAGCTCTTAACCCTGGCACCCTCAGGACGCTGTGGCCAAATACCAGCACAAACAGGAGGCCAGAGGCATAACCAAAACCCTCCTACAAAGCAACTTGTCAAATTACCGAAGCTTTAAATCTACTTCTCATGGACTGTGAACTACAGAGTTGCAGATTTTATGCCCAGATGGCAAAGGGCTGGGTAAGACAGCAGCAATGTTTGTTCACACCTGCAGCACAGGTAGATGAAAAAAAAACCCAATTGTCGCTCAAGTCTCTGCATCGAGGTTATCTGTGACCCCATCTCTCTCTCTCGCTAAAAAGCCACGCTCAAATAGTCTCATATTCATAGATTAGATAAATATTCTAACAGGGGTAAGGGAACGAAGTTTTCTCCTGCTCAGATAAAACCTGTTCCTGCAACAGGCCCCGCCTGCTTCATGCTGACCGTGGCTGAGGGTGCAGCACTGTGGCTCCTACAGGAGGAATTTCAAGCTCCAGCTGCCCACTCAGCTAATGACCAGCATGAAAAAACACTGATTTTTGTTTCTAATGCCAAATTGCAAGGATTTTTTTCTTTTCCTTTTCAGCCCCATTAAAATGCTGCTGCCAACCAGCAGATCTAAAACCACAGGAGCATCAATGATTGATATGATAAAAATGACAAAAGCTAAACGTGAATCTATTCTAACACCACTGCACTCAATTCATGTTGTACAATTATTCTGTTTCAGGTTGCTGAGGAAAATAGCAGCATTCTAAAATTCTGCTCTACACTTTGGTGCCTGTGGCTTGAATAAACTGTTCTCCCAGCACCCAAACACCAAAAAAAAGAGTAATCAATAAAATGTTTATGAGACATGGGACACACCTTTCGTCCCAGGGTTTCTACCCCCAAAAAACCCAGAAGAAACGACGTTTTTTGAGAATTAAACTGGTTTTCATAAGCCTCTCTTTGCAGCAGGTACCTCTGAGCCCTGACTGTGAGGGAAGCTGTACAGAGCCAAAACTTTGTCCCACTCCACTGGGGCAAACCGTGCTCTCAGACTAAGCCAGTTTGGCCACTCATCTTTAGGTACCTTGAGTGTCTCAGCACAGACAGTTTAGCAGACCAAAAGTGGCCCCGAAGTGTGTTAATTAAACTTTGGTAACTTCTCGTACAAGGAGGAATGGGATGCCCAGATGGAAAGTCACTTAAGGCACATGTGTTTCTGTGATGTTCCACTGCACCAACTCTTCAGAGAGACCCTTCCTGAAGAAATTTGGCAGCCCCAACAGGGAACTGAGCACTGGCTACCTGGCACAGTGCGGATCTGACACAGGGAACTCTTAATCACCCAGTCTGGCTGCTGGGAGCAGGACAATTACAAGCAGCTAAGTTCTGAGCAGGTTGTGTTAGCCCTGCTATAATTTCGTGCTAACGTGCTCCTGTTCCTCTCAGCTCTTCCTCTTAGACCATCTTCTGGAACTGCATCACAGACAACTCATCCTTTCCCACTGAAAAGGCCCCCAGCTCTGCAGCACCTGTCTCAGAAGAGCCCCCTGCTTCTCAAGAAGGATCCTTTCCATTTCTGAATGAAGCCAAAGGGGTCAGGAAGTGTTAAACCAAATTCCTTCCAGCAACAGAGAGTTCTCCAGCAAGCCTAGGAATAAAACCTTCCAGCTTCTGCATCCATCCCCCTTCTGTTCTCTAGCCATTGTGATAGACTTCCCCATCTTTCCAGGGAAGAAAGACCTGCAGGTACAAACTCTGCGGTGGACCTTGAGCTGCCAGAGGTTTGACTCCGGGCTGGAAGTGCCCCTTCCAGCAGCACCACCAGCAAAGCACAGCCTGGTCCCTCCTCTGTCAGCAAACACGTCAGACCAGCACCCATGGGATCAACACCAGGTGCTCCAGCCCCAGAAGAATCTAAAGCCAGGGCTGAATCAGCTCAGACACGCAGCTCATTTGAATAGGATCTGTCTTGCAGAGCAGAGGTGCTTTTTGGAACGCACAGCTCAGCAGCTGCTGTAAAACCCAGCTGGTTTAAAACGGTGCAGTTGAGCTCTGCAAGTGACCACGGGGTCAGGGCAGCACAGGGATGGGACAGGGAAGTGCAAACTGCCTCGACAAAGGAAACCAAGCAGAGACACAGCAAGCCAGGACTACCCCAGGGAAAGCTCAGGTCTGATCTCCACGAGGTCGGAGAGAGAGAACGATTGTTGCCATTATCATAAATTACGGCCAGAAATATTTACTCGACGGCGGGGCTTTGCTCTCAGCAACGTGTTACAAAGATGTCAGGAGCAATAACAGCAAAACCCTCAAGGACCTGCCAGCCCTGGCTGCGGCACAGCAAACGCTCAGCGTTGTATTTATTTAGCGTGGCCTTTGTGAAAGCACCAGCTAACTCCTTCCTCAGGAAACGGGCAAGTTCTGCAAGGGAACGGCTGCAATTTAGTCCAATAGGAAACAATATTAAGTCCAATTGGAAACAGCAATTACTGAAAAAGGAGAAACTTGTTGGCTTGTTACCATCACCGTTCTTTGACACGGGCCCAGAACTTTTCATCCAGGGAATTACTGACTTTTAGCTGTAAGGAGAGCACTCTGCTGCTATCAGGAGACTGTCCTCAAGGATCTGTGTCTAGGAAAGACAGAGAGACAGGAAACACAGCAAACCTGCGAGAGCCAAGCAGAGAGATGCAGACTCTCAGTCAGTCCTCTACTATTTCCATAGGCACCGTCTAAAAGGTGGGAAAAGAAGCCAGTAGACCTCGCCTTACTCATTCCTGTGTTTCTGTAAGGCTCTAAGAGCTTTGGTTTAGGTCTCCCTGGGTCATTTTCCTTTCAGTTTTAGAGCTGGTTTGCTGCTCATCGTGAAGAGCAAACAACAAACAAGGCACAGCCCGGGCTGCCCGCGGGCACTGGAGATTCCTGGCTGCACCAGCCCCGAGATTCCAGGCAGCTGAGCTGCCAGGCTCTCATCTTCTTGCACCTTTTTTTTTTTTTTTTTCATCTTAGCACATGGATACTCGGGAGNAAGGTACTGATTCCTGAGTGGGAAATCAAGCCCCAGCTCTGGGAACAAGGTACTGATTCCTGAGTGGGAAATCGCCAGGGGGAGAGGTGTTCGACAGCCCTGAGGGCAAAATCTGCAATTAGAACCACAGAGGCACAGGACAGCTGGGGTTGGAAGGCACTTCTGGAGACCATTCAGTCCCAACCCCTTGCTCAAACCCGGGGTCAGCTGACCACACGAAATGGGTGATTTTTCAGGTGACCTGTCCCACCTGTACCAGTGACATTCGAGACATCTCAAANTTTAGCTGTAAGGAGAGCACTCTGCTGCTATCAGGAGACTGTCCTCAAGGATCTGTGTCTAGGAAAGACAGAGAGACAGGAAACACAGCAAACCTGCGAGAGCCAAGCAGAGAGATGCAGACTCTCAGTCAGTCCTCTACTATTTCCATAGGCACCGTCTAAAAGGTGGGAAAAGAAGCCAGAAGACCTCGCCTTACTCATTCCTATGTTTGTGTAAGGCTCTAAGAGCTTTGGTTTAGGTCTCCCTGGGTCATTTTCCTTTCAGTTTTAGAGCTGGTTTGCTGCTCATCGCGAAGAGCAAACAACAAACAAGGCACAGACCGGGCTGCCCGCGGGCACTGGAGATTCCTGGCTGCACCAGCCCCGAGATTCCAGGCAGCTGAGCTGCCAGGCTCTTCTCTTCTTGCACCTTTTTTTTTTTTTTTTTGAATCTGAGCAGATGGAAACTCGGGAGCAGAAGCCAAGAACTCAACGTGGGCATCTCTGCAGCAGTTACAGTAATTGCTGGAGCTGTAATTGCAGGGTGGTAGCACACACAAACACACACACACGGTGCCTGTCATCTCTCCTCTGCTAAACAAGGCAGCCAGAGATCACCTCTCCACTTTTCAAACACTTTCACAAACAGGGACTTTCACCAGAAGTGGCTTCGCTCAGCGACGGCCTTTCTGGGGGATTTCCACCCAGTACCGGGGTAAAACCACTGTACGAGCAGAAAATTATGTTTTTCAAACAAATGTTTTGTAGCCGACAGCATAAATGCTGTCGGACACCTCACCCTTCTCCAGGCAGGCGGTGAGCACCAAGCAGCTCCTGCTGAAGACCCAGCTCTGGGAACAAGGTACTGATTCCTGAGTGGGAAATCAAGACCCAGCTCTGGGAACAAGGTACTGATTCCTGAGTGGGAAATCAAGACCCAGCTCTGGGAACAAGGTACTGATTCCTGAGTGGGAAATCAAGCCCCAGCTCTGGGAATAAGGTACTGATTTCTGAGTGGGAAATCAAGCCCCAGCTCTGGGAACAAGGTACTGATTCCTGAGTGGGAAATCAAGCCCCAGCTCTGGGAACAAGGTACTGATTCCTGAGTGGGAAATCGCCAGGGGGAGAGGTGTTCGACAGCCCTGAGGGCAAAATCTGCAATTAGAACCACAGAGGCACAGGACAGCTGGGGTTGGAAGGCACTTCTGGAGACCATTCAGTCCCAACCCCTTGCTCAAACCCGGGGTCAGCTGACCACACGAAATGGGTGATTTTTCAGGTGACCTGTCCCACCTGTACCAGTGACATTCGAGACATCTCAAACCACGAAAAACCAGCAGCAAGGTCTCAAGACAGCCCCAAACCCCGAGTTTTTGCCCCACAGCTTCACACACAGCTTTGATCATCCAATTTTTGTTTCACTGTATGCTCTTTTGTACCTGTAGCACTTCCCCTCTCTGCTCTCCGCAGGGTCTGCTCTGTGCTGCTCCATTTCACACACGCTGAGATTCTTCTCCTCCTCACAATTTTGCAGAGGATTTTAAATAATCTGTGTTTGCACCACACCCCTGCCCCGAAACAGAAAGATCAGAAGATGCAGGGGGCTCCTTTGGAAGCACTACAATAACACTACAAATTGCTTACAGCCAGCAACGTGGAAGAAAGGCTGGTCTGCCCCAGGTGCGAGATTTGTAGAGTCGGGAAAAAAAAATAAAATTGAGCAGTGTTTGTTGATACAAACAACATAAAAGAGAGGGGGGGGGAAGTATCTAACTGAGAGTAGAGTGAGTGCATTGCCAGCTCCAGCAGTTACACTTGGATGGATTCGATCCTGGGGGTTTGCAATTAATTCCCTTCAGCACTGCCAAGGTCATCGCTCTCACTCCAGCTCTGCAATCTTTGAACTAGAAAGAAATGAACGTTTAAAAGAAACGAGGAGATGTAAAAATACCTCAGGAGGTGATGCCAGGCACAGGCAGGAATATTCCTGGAAGGGAAGCACAAGGGGTGTCTGTCACCTACTGACTTCAGCCAGGCTTGTTCTAATTCCTTTCCCTTTAATATTCCACAAACCTGGATCCATCCTGGGTCTCTCCTCAGCCTTTCAGTTAGAATAGCAGGAGCACGTATGCAGGAGTGCCACTTCCACGGGCTCTGACTCTGTCAAAATGTCATTTCTTTGTGGCTTTGAGCTGGAAGTTACTGCTGAGTGTGTGCTGAGATGTCCCATGAACAGCAGGAAGGTGAAAGCTGCTCATCATAAATGTGCCAAAGCTACTGGCTCCTCTTTTTAAAATGATACAAGTTCCCAGATCTCAAGATCGGTGAATATATTCAGTGTTTTGAACTATTCAGTGTGGGCTCAGCAAATAAAAGATCCAGCCTGAGGTCAGGAACAGCACTGCCACCCAGCACTGAATTTCAGTCAATAGGTACATGTGGGTTGCAGTTTACTGGCCTATGAAACAGGGCTATTCGTGCCCTCTCCTTGGGAGTGAGCACCTCAAAAATCACAATTCAGGCTGACATTGACTGGTCAAAGTCTGAAAAATGCAGGGTAACAGCCTCTCTCCCTGTGTTGGTGAAGGAAGTTGACCGTATCTGTTTATAACCTTCTTATTCTTCTAATAAATCCACCAGACTAAGCTTTTATGGACAGTAAATAGCCTTTTCTTTTTTTTTTCCTTTAAAATTCCTCTGCCCAAGCAATGCCCTAATGGCACAGTTCAGTGAAAGGCTTCCTTCTCTTTCCCTGTGTTTAATCACTATATTCCCATCCATGCAGCTCTGGGGGAAAAAATAAAATCAATGGACTGTGGCATGGGGATGGGGCTGGAATATGTGGACACATCTTTCTGTTGACTTCAGGGATCCTCTGAGTGGATTTAAGTGCCGGTAAATTCTGCATGATCACAGCGTTTTGCTCTCTCGAGGCAAATGACTGGATCAGGGTCTACTTTTATCATTCCTGTACACCTATTTTTGAGTGGTGAGGCAGCTGCAGACGGGATGGAAAGATACTCAGACCTCTCAGACAAGGGACCCCAGAACTTGTTTTATTGCAGACCTTTTCAAAGGAACTAAGTGTATCGAGTTCTGCTCCTGATACTGCATGGAAACAATAGGGTATGGCTGTAAAATAAAAGAATTCAGACATAAATACATTAAATTGGAATTAGGAAAGACTAGGCCACAGATAAATCTAAAAGACAGGCAATGATGTAGCTATTGCACTTAATAAAATTCCATAAACCTGCAGTTAAAAGGAGCAGAGGGGAAAAAAAGCCTCGTGACAGATCAGTGAGAGTCTGGAAAGACCCATCTGGAGAAGAGATTTGTCCTGAAAAGCCTCGACCAGCTCTGAAAGTTGGGATTCCTCTCAGGGATGCTGAGGATGCAGCTCAAGCAAACACAGGTCTCAGCAGCAGGCTCTGCAGGTTCTTCCTGATTTTCCTTCCTCTCCTGCCAGCTGGATGCCAAGCAAGACTTTCTGGAGACAATTCCCATTAATAACTGGGCTATTAATATTCTCCTTAATCTCAGCTGGTATCTCTCCATAAAAGTGATCCATGTGACCGAACCACTCCTGTCTCAGGCCATTCCAGAAGGAACCTTTAGTTGTGCCAGGCACTTTCTGAAAGTGGGGGAAGAACCCAGCGAGCCATGAGGGAAGGAGCTGGAGGCTCTAATTATTTCTAACGACGCACCTAGAAATCGCTGAGTAAAAAGGAACTAAGTAAAATCTCAGAGTCGTGCTTTTTCAAAACATGGAATTTAGGAAATACAATGAGGAGACCACTGGATGGTCACTGGGGATTCAGAAACAGCCATGGCACAGGGGGTCTTTATTTGCACTGACTGCTGCAAATCAATCAATCAATCAATCAATCCTGCTTGGGCAGGATTTTGACACTGTATCAGGAAGAATTAATTCAGACCCAACTCTGGTTTCTGTTCCAGTCACAGTAAATTCAGATTACACACGAGACAAAAACTATCAAGTGTTCCAGCCACTGATGATTTGAATCAGTAGCCCAGATACTGGAAGAACGGAGCATTTGAGCAAAGAGCACCGAAAAACAGCACAAGGGCTACAACCTTCCCTTCTGTAGCACTGACACATCTTCCTTCAGCATCAGATGCACTTTTCACCCTTTCCCAATACACAACCTCTCAGAGCAGGCACTGCTGGGAACACTCCACAGAGAAAACCCAAGTGGGCAGCCCAGCTCCTTCCTCTTCTGCCCAGCTAGCGTGGTACAGAGGAGTCATATTTTCCTGCCTGACCCTCTCGAAAAATATAGTTTGCATGTTTATCCTTTGGCTCTGGATCATGAGAGGCAAGGGATGGAATGGGAAGACTCCTGTTGGAAGCAGGGAATGAATTCAGGTCACTTTTGAGCCTGGCAGGTAAGAGCAGGCACTGAGCTGAAAGCAGGAGGAGCAGCAGCCTTCCTGAAGGATTTTCCGTGACAAGGGAGAGACTGAGCGAGCCCAGGTTTGTTTACAAATCTGGAGCCTGCACATGGCAAACAGAACGAGGCTTCAGCTTTTCTTACGAGGTGGTCCCCTGCCACCACAATTGGCTTCTTGCAGTTTTCCAGCTGAAGAGCTGCGAATTCCCTTTTAAATTGGCGAGCACCAAAATGTCCCTGCTGGCAGCTGACAAATCCTCCATCAGCTCTGGAATTTCCCCTGCTGGATTTTCACTGACAGGCTCAAGATGGGTACAGTCTGTGGGCTTCTGCTGATGTAAATTGTTTTACACTCCCTGATGTCCGGAATAAAACAATGCACCAGCAAACTCAGACAACGCGTAAAACTTGGCACTGCTGTGACATGGGACAGCTTGGAAAAAAGGCCTGACATGGCTGGATCCACAGGCACCGATGGACAAGCCTGGAATTAGCTCCAGAACGTTCTGCAGACCAACAGGACGAACAACAGAGAAAAATGTAGAGTTTTTTAATAGGGCAGCTGGAAGGGGAGGAAGCCTACCCAAACCCACAGATAATCAGCTACACAAGGAAGCAGGATCCCAATTTTTTGCCTGTTCTTAGGTATTAGACCACGCTGACTTTCCAGCAATAAATGCTGTAGGCACATGATAACCAGAAAGTGACAGGATGAGGGCAGTCAGTGGCGTCTATTCTCAGCTTTAAGGCTTTACCACTATCCTGGCCAAGCAATTAACCCAGGGCAGAGCAGTCCATTCAGCAGTAAAATGAGTCTAAATATTGACCTCGATTCGGGCTCTGTGGGAGCTGACAAATACTCGCCAAGATAAGCATCACTGCAGAGCATTCCTGCCTTGACACACCATTAAAAATAAAACAAAAGCTTTATATCCCACTTGGGGGAAAGCGAAAAAGGAGAAAGGAACTTCGTTTACCTTTGAATGGCTCTTCTCAAGTCACAGGATCCCAAACAATCCCAGCAAACACGCTCTGGGACATGAGCTCAGGCTGCAGGAGCGCTCCCAAGCTCAGCCAGCCGGACATTAGCAATGGGAGAAATCCCAGGGCAGGAACAGAGCGAAGAAAGCAGGAGTGCCACGTGCCTGGCCCAAAACCACATCATCTGACCCCTGACACAACACAGACTAGGATCTCGGAGAAAAGAAAAGTATCTTATTGCCCAGCAGAGCCCTTTTTTCGCAGCAGCACAGACAGAACTCTGCTGACACGGAAAAGCGCCGAGCCTCGGGGCACTCAGGTGTATCCTCACTGAGCTCCTGCTCACCTCAGGGTCCGATTCCTTTGCCAAAATACTGCACAAGTGGCACTCCGTGTTTGCAAAGCGCTTCCCCGGGTGTCCTGTCTGACCCCGAACAGCAGATGGTTTATATTGTCTGGGCAGCAAACAAGGTCAGTCTGGGGTTCGGAGCGGGCCACGGCCTGGTCGTGCAGCGAGCAGCCGCCTTCGCTTTGGAAGTGTTTCATGTTTTGCCTCAGGTACCTGAGTGCTTTCTAATTCTGCCTCTTCTCCTCCTCCTGCTTCAGCGCCTTCACCTGAAGGTGCCAGAAGCAAACATTACCAACCCACAAACTCCGCAGAGTTTCAGCCTGTGGGGTATCCCAAACCATCCACAGGCTCCTGAGAGCTCTACAGATGGCTCCATCCACCCCACTGCTGCAGCACTCTCCAGCTTCCTCACCTCAGGTCTTTTGCCAAGGTGTTTAGCATGGATAAAACCCCACTTGTGTGGGTTGAAACTGGCTCTGTTCACCGGGGTGCCACAAATCTGCAAGTGTGTCTGTCTCTTTTCGTACCTTCTGCAGTTTGCTGCAGGCTAAGTTCAGAAGCTGAGCCAGGCTACTTTAAAAGCCCTTCACAGCACATGAGAGCCTCCACTAGGGCATGGTTTCAGAACTGAATCCTAAGCTTGCCTTCATGCTGAGGTGAAGACCTCCCAGAGCCCACGGAGTTACGATTTTCCCGGGGCTCTGCGTCGCAGCGTGCCGAGCACAGAGCCAGAAGGGACCGAGGATTGTCACCTCCGGGGACGAGCAACTGCAGCCCCTTCCACTGACTCAGCGCGGCCCACGGATCTTCCCCAAAATCAGATTTCTCCCAGTCTGCAGCTCTAACATCCGTCCCTCTCTTTGCTCAGTTTCAGATCGACAGATTTACAGATTTAGGCAGGAGCAAACCCAGGACAGCTCAGCATCACTGTCCTTGCTGGCGACCGGGATTTTTCCAGCAGGAAGCGAGCTGGGGACTGCGGCGCTCGGGACACGTCTGTTCCAGAAAGCGAGCGCAGACACATGAAAGAGCAGCGCCCAGTTTGCAGCTGATTTAGCACAGCTCAGGGAAGAAGGGAAAGAACGGGGCTGCACAGCCTTGCCAAGTCACATTAGGTGAAGCAGTGCCCTCGCCTCGCACGCAGCCGCCTCTCCTCAGCCAGGAGAGAGCAGAGCACCTCCTGTGCCAAGTGCTGCCAGCACTGCTCATCCCACTGCCGGTGCTAGACATGTGCCCAGGGCTCAGGACACAGACAAACACACCCTGGAGCAAGCCAAAGGTAGGGCTGGATGACGGGCGGTATTAATTTAATTTCCAGCTTCCATAAATTTTTCAAAGCCAGTCCTTTAAGTGCTCGGGTTGTTTTCTCTCTTTTTTTTTTCCCCCCCCTCTTAATGTCAGGTTTTGCTCCATTTTAATATATCCTCTTTAATTTCCTTTACAGCAAAGTACTGGTCAGGAAAAAATGGCAGAAATTTCCCTTACCCCAGCTGTTGTAGGATCTAGTGCGGATTTCCAAACAGAATAGAGCTGTAGCTTGCATTCCAAAAAAACTCCGGTGAACCATGTGAAGAGCATTGTTTGGGAGCAATTGGAGAGATAACTGCTCTCCTGATTTAACTCATTTATTATCCCCAGTGTACAAAACAAGTAGCTGCAGTAACATCATTACACTGAGAGCACTGAAAAGCACACAAAATAGAAAGCCTAATCTACATTTCTGATACGAGCTGTTCAGCAGCCTCAGCTGTACTGCTGTGGGAACCAGTGGCACAACTTTACACAATCCGGCCTCAGGAAAACTCTTTATTTTTTGCACAATGTGCAAAATAAACAGCCTTGCACTACGTAGGGGTAACCTTGATTAAGGCTAGTGAGCCCAAAAAAATGAGCTGCCAGCAGGCTGAGTTGTACTGCCATGCTTCTTTCTACTCCTATTTTATTCAGCTTAATTCCTCCTGATTCTTCGTATGTGTACATCAGTTCCCTCTCTCTGTAGAGTTCTGTTCTTTTCAAAAAGATTTCAGGGGAGGATCAAACAGAACGGCAACCTTTCTTAATTTTGTCATTAATTATTTTAGTTATTTTGTTTTGTTATTTTACTGCCATTTCATACTGATTTCAGAGGCTGGGGCTGAGTATGGTAAAGCCCGAGGTGGGAAGAAGAAACCATGTTATTTACAGAGCTGCAGAGATGTTCTCCTTTCCCTGCTCACCCCATCCAGCAAGCACTTTGCTTTTTTGTTTTGTGAGTACGGCCTCGACACATCGGTGCACCGGGAAGCTCCCCAGCCACAGGCTGCTTTTGGGAAGGGCCAGGATAGAGCCTTCCTTCAGCCTGATGTCCACCAGGCTAAAAGGACATCCAAAAAGCAAGCTAGAATAAATAATGGATAACCAGAAAAAAAAAAAAACCTTCCCATTTAAGATTTTTGAAATAAACAGAAACTCGGATGTGCGCTTAGGAAATGGAGAAACGAGTCTGGAGTGGCCTGGGTCTCCTTGCAGAAGGCAACTGGGGAGCAGGAGCTGCCTGACCTGTCCAAGAACTCAGCTCCGAGGGCTCCTCAGCCCTCCTGTGCCACCAGCCTGTCAGGCAGCCTGCCAAGGAGCTGGGCAGGAAGGAAACCAGGGAGACTTCCAAGAGAAAAAACATCCCGCTGGAAAATTTCTGACCGCTCTAATAATGGCCCTACTTTGCGAGTCGGAGCTGGCAGAAGGCAGGAGACCCACTGCCTTGCCTGGTTACTTCCTGGCTTCCTATAGGAATTTCTTTCTACACTACACAGCATCAACTGCAGCAATCCTCAAGTAGGACATCCATAAATCCCCCGCACCCTCCCCGCAGCGAACGGCGTTGCTTTTTCCCAGAACGATGACAATTGTTAATTGGCGCCATTCAGGAGGTAACATTTTCTCTGGGAAGGCCTCTCCCGCTTTAGGCAACCACACGTACTTTTGGCAAGGTCTCCAGACAAGCCCTGTTGGCAGCAGGCAGCCTCATGCCTCGCTCGGAAAGATCGCACGAAAAAAAACCAGCTCACTTT
>VYZQ01043425.1:0-24415 GCA_013400655.1 Mystacornis crossleyi
CAACAAAAAAGGCTCCCAATGGTTTTAAATCTAGCATGATTGAATGTTTGATTGTGATCATTGTGAAAGGGACACGGAGTTTAACAAATAAGTAGAAAATCAACTTTTTTTTCTTTTCAGTATAGATCTCAGTGAAATGGAAATGTTTCTATGAAACAAGGACATTGGTACCTTGTTTTAGAAATCTGTATAAAATACTGAATTTCATAAAACTCCGTGCAAGATTGTTCTTTGAGGCATATTCTAAATCCTAGTATGCTAAAGAAAACTGGATTTTAGGCTTCTGCATCTATAGAATTAACAGATTAGCAAACAAAAAAATCTTCAACCAGTTCCTCCACATAGATGCCCAAACCACACTGCATACCCTGAGAAGTAGTCTTGCTTGCTAGTTTTGTACGCAGCCTTCAATGAAGAAGCCAGGTGCCAGCAGGGGATGAAGTGACCATCTTTCTCTCCCCAGGAGGTGATTTCATCAGGTCAGGATTAAGGAAAATAGCAGGGCAGGTTGGAATATCTTGCAGGACTGTCAAGCCAACATCTTCCAAGAACTGTACATTCCCACAAAACTATAAATAAGAAAAAATGTGTGCTAACAGCAGCATATGAGCAGAAAATCTATTATGAGCCCCTAGAAAAAGAAATCATCTGTCTATTTGGGAAAAATAAAAAGCATATGCTTGAAGCTGTTATCATATAAACACATGCTTAGAACATGAACATTTCCAACATGCAAATAAATTGACTAGTCACTCAACATAGTTTCTACATACTGAAATTTAAAGCAATTAGAGGAGAGTTGCTGAGCTCCATTCACAAATATTTTATTTTAATATCACTCAGGATATTTTCTGTATTTTCAGAGGTATTAGATTTCAGTTTGCTACAGTTAATGTAATAGAAAATTCTGTAGTCATTATTGACTGCAGCTGCCAACATACAATTTGAGAATTAAAGTCCAACGTGGAAAACCGGTGATGGATATTGAAAGCAATTTGTGTGCTTCATAATCCACCTTATAACCAGTGGTTAAAATGAGTTGGTTTTTGAGGAGATACAAGGGGATGTGCAAGATGGTTTCAGAGAAAACCAAATGTTTACAGCCATAGCACTGTGTCTGCAATCAGTGGTTGGTCTGTGAGTTCAGGCTGGTTTGGTTTGACAGGAACGTAACTGGAATTTAAAGTTTATGACAATGGATTTGATAGTATGTGATGATATTCAAGATATCCTCCTGCATTAGCGTGACTGGCCATTTCTCATTAGGGTCAGAATGCTCTCATTAATAAATTGGCCTGCATGATCCAAAAGAGTTTTCCCTGTAGGCTGAAATGAAATGCTGCCCTGGGGAGAAGGAGCATGGGGGTAACTAAGTCCCAGCCCTCTCTGCTTGGGGACCTTCAGCGCTGTGCCAAGCACAGGCTGGTGAGATCTGAAGCACAGCCCTGTCCCAGTGCCAGGCAGGGGTTTGGCCCTTCCACACAAAACAGCTTGGTGCTCTCTTTGCAGTTCAACATCCTTGTGATCTGCCTCTCTTTTCTTTCCTGTAGAGATAGAGAGGCTCAGGCTTACAATTCAAATTGTAGGGAACTCTAAAGAACTCTTGATGCAAGGGGAACCTGCCTGTTCCCATCACAGATGGTATCACCTGGTCATGGGGCTTAAAAGGGACCCAAACATCTGTGTTTCCAGTAACACTTGTGACTAGATCCTTGATTAAATTTTACCATTTGTAAATTTGAAATTGTAATTGGAAAAACATTTAACTTTTTCTTGACAAGAAGATGGGGGCAGTGTCTGGCTGTGTCCTGCTGGTAGCCAGAGCTCAGTACCTTCCCTGTCCACTCGCCAGGGACCTCTTGGGTGACCTGGTTTCGGTATCCCCTGACTAGCAGGATATAATGGGCACTACTCATCTCTCAACATTTCACTCTTCTAAACCCACATAAACTGCTGTGCTGTGACAGTTGATGGAAGAATTGTGAGGCTTTAGAAACAGAATCAGTGTTCCCAAGCGTGTAGTACCATGAGCCTGTTTGGCTGTGTGGGGCTTCCCCCTGGAAATTCAAAACCACCTATACTGGAGAGGCACTCAGTTATCCCCCAGGAACTGATCAGTCACTTAAAAGATGGAGATCCCCTCTAATGAAATAATGCAGCCTTTCTCCTCTGACACCTGCAGATTATCCCTGTGAAGCCACTGGACCCACGGAGTTGGGTTAAATCTCCCCCTTTCAGTGACACAGTTAACCTCAAAGGGATAAATTCTTTGGGAATACGTTTGAGCATTTTTGTCTTCCAACATTTCTAAGGATTTTCAGTATTTCCTTTCTGTTATCTTAATTTTGACTGTCTTATACAAAATCCATTTCAGTTTAGAGAAAATTATTTTAAAGTCAGTGAAATAGTATGATGCTGCAGACCCAGCTATAGCTACTCTCAGGGGTAGGAGCAGAGAGCAATAGCAGCAGACAGGTTCCCAGGCTGCCTTTCTTGCTGCGCTTTAAGGGGTAAACACCACAGATGATCCGGACTCCCAACTCATGGAGAACAATTGTCAACCTGTGGTAGAACTGACAAATAATACAATCCCTCTGATTTATTGCATTTATATCTTCTCACTGTACTGCTTTGAGGTTGAATGAGAGACTGCAATACGAAGTCTGGGGCCTCATGGCTGTATGACACTTCCCATAGGACATGAAATGATGAACAGGAGAGCAGCTTACCTGCTTTATTGATCGAATATTTAAGTTTTAGGGTCTTCATTCTCAATCCTACAGTCTCCATATTCCTCATGCTTTCGGGAACATTGATGAGAAACCACACAGTTCCGGGAATCAAAAGGCAAAGAACATATAAGCTGGCTCACACCTGAAATCTGACATATTGTATATACTTAGCTTGTTCATGTGCAGCTTATACAGTAAACACATCAGCAAATGATTACTGGTGTCTATTATACTTAAGGCTGCCAAATATTTTCAATTTAATCATCTCTTTTCCTGTTTTCATGTGATCAGTTTTCCTAAAAAAATATTCTGTGGCTTCAAATTTCCTCTCTGTGGCTTTTGCCCCTAAATGATTTTCCTAAGTCTTTTTTTTACAATGTTCTTTCATCCACTTTTGAAGTGGTGATGGTTAAAAAAAAAAAAAAAAGAAAACAGGAAAAAAAAGGTTTCCACATAGACTAAACCTCCCAAATTATGAGAGTCACAGCAAAGTTAACATGGACATAACCTGCATTGAAGATCAGTGTCCTCCAGTCAGGTTTTGATTAATTTTCCACTAATTTTGACTTTTTTGCAGTAGGAACTTTTCATTTTGGGAGAGAAATTTAAGGGATTTGACTGGAAAGGCAGCTACTTCAACACAGGACGCCATCAGTCTGAAGCCTCCAGATATATTATGCTCATTAAGTGTCCCATTCCTCTGTCTGCATTTTTGTTTCTAAGAAGCAGAGCCTGTACCCTCTTTAGGATGAATAACTCGGAAAGAAAGAATTTACAAGCTCCACGAGTTTATTGGTTCCAGATTTCTTTCCTTTCTTTTTTTTCTCTCCACACATAATTTGAGATGCCTTCTCCTTAAAAGTTTAGATTAGTATGTTGAAAACATTAATACATCATAAAGGTCAAAAGATTAAGCATTCAAGAGTCAGCCAGCCTCAAGAATTATTGTAGTGAGATTTACATGATATATATCCATCTCAAAAGACAGTATCAAGGACAGTTACAAACTTGCTCCAGCATTTCAATCTGTTTTCTGAGCTGCCTGTAAGTTTGTATCCTGTTTAATTCTTTGCTGAAACATAAACTAGAGAGAAAAGACTTTACCACATTACCAAAATTTAACACGAAACTCCTCTGACCTTGGTAGGCAAGATGTGCATAACGCTGAATAAACAGTGCATGGTCACTGCAACACTGGTATTTTTCAGGTATGGTCTCAGCCATCTAGAGACCGAGCTCAGACAAAACGTCTATTACTTTTCACAGTGGCATAAGTAATTTCATGAAAATAAATAGACTGCTCCATATATAGAAACTAGATGAATTATTGTTCGGGGGAAAAACAACCCAAACAAAACTTAACAAACTAATAGTGATGTTACCTTATAACAGTGGCTGCTAGGTATGTATATCCAGATTAGCTCTGTTAATCTGAAACTATGCATCAGTTATACAGACCAAGACAAACTAGGAGGGACTTTGCCCTCTCTTTCAACTTAGAAGGATGGCTACTCTGCCTTCTTCTCAGTTTAGGGACTTCAGGACAGCAGTGTTGGGCCAGATGTGAGGAATTAATAAATTTTCCATATTGCACTGCAACTGAGAAGTCGAGCTGCAATACTGCTGCTGTTTTAAAGTGCAATTAAGCTCCATTTTCTCTCTAATCCTTACTTTCTAAGAAAGTGATAGTCAGGACTGATAAATGCTCAGTATGGCTGCGGTAAACCCTAAAACTAAAGTAAATTTTGTTTGGAAAGAATCTGAAATTAAAATTGCTCCATGTTTTACTTACCCTTAAACAGGACTAAACCCTGACTCCCAATCTGCCTGAGAAAGCTCTGATGGAGAGCAGCAACAACAGCAGGAGCCAAGCAGACCAGCTGCTAAAAATCAGGAAGAGAGAAGAGTATTTGTTTCCATGACAGACATCACCTGGCAGTTGTCATGGGCAGCAATATGAGAGATAGGTACTAGAATGTGATGGTAAAAATCTTCCTTTACCTCTAAAGAAATAGCCTGAACTGCTATTTTACAGCTAAGGGAAAAGATGTTTACTTTTTCCAAACACACCATGGAAGTTGATGTTACTGAACAAACTTGTCTCAGATCATCTACAGGCACATCAGCCTAGGAAACTCACTTTAACCAACTCTGAGTATAAAAAATAGCTTTTTGTCTTCTGTAGCACCTTTTGCTAGAATGCCATGTTTTGAACAATGAGAATCCAGTACAGCTTTTCAATAGTTTTTGTAGTTGCCCACTCCACAGCTGCAGCGCCAAGATATTATATAACTGCAGCTTTTTATTATTTCTGATGTCATCATTCAGTTTCTCCAAGAACCATCTGACACTTTTCCCGTATCTGTTAGGAAGGCAAATGCAGACTGGGGGACATGGCACCTTCTGGGTGTAGTTTCCCAGATATTCACATTACCTGTGAGTAAGGACTGAGAAAGAGGCATATATCCCTTCCTTAACTCTGTTTATACCTGAATAAAATTACATTTCCTATTTGACTGTATTTTTTATTTCTTAATCACTTTTCCTCCTTCTCAACAATTACAAAAGCATAAAGAAAAGGTGGAATTGCTTATGTAAAGAAAAAGCAGTGTAGCCTCTGTAGGAAAAAGACATCTTTATATATAGCAGAGTTTAAAGAAAAGTTAATTTAATGAAATAATTTACAAAATAATAAATGGAACATGTTGCATCTTGGACTATATTACTGTTAGAGAGGTCAACTATTCTCCCTTACAAATTTTATCAACATCTGCATGGTACCTTGAAAGTGTTGAAACACTTACTGTCCACTTACTAAATCTACTGAAAGATGTAGTGAGGGGAACAAAAAAAAAAAAAAAAAAAAAACGCACAAAAAAACCCCCAAAAAACAGAGGTGAATAAAGAAAATCCACCCCTTGGGGCAATTTCTAAGGAGGCAAGGTCTTCTATCCTGCCAAGAACCAGTGTCTTCCAGGATCATACAGCAGTTGGTGCCAAATGTTTTATGGCACCAGACTCCAGCTGGCAACTGGTTTTGGACCGCAACATTGGCAGTGAGAGCAGGGTGAGCTGACTGCTGTGTTTCTGAATGTAGCATGGTTCTGACAACCCTGGTGTGATCCAGAAAGGCACCTTATTGCTTCCTGAGTAGGTTTCACAAGCAGATTGGGTGCCTGGTCACACGGGGTAAAATCTTTAAAATTAAACACTTATATTCAAAAGACATTCTACCTGGTGCCCAATATTGGGCAGGGAGCCCCTCACAGCTGGGTAAGAAATGCTGTGCTTTAGCTCTCACCCCTCGTTAGTGGTCAGCAGCCTGATTTGCCCTGGGTTGGGAGTTTGAATTTGTTTTCAGAGACTGACTGATAAGCGAGAAGTTTTAAGTGATGTGGGCTGAGAGTTGTTGAAGGGTTGAGAGGTACAGCACAACTTTCCTGGGAAGCCTTGTAAGTGGAGAGTGGCTGAGTGGGGGCCACATCCTCTACCCCTGGATTGCGGCAGAGACAGGAATGCAAGAGTTATGAGGCCAGGAGGAAGGCAGGCAAGAAGAAACATCAAATAAAAACCTAGGGGGTAGGGCAGCCAGCCAGAAGAGAGAAGACACCTAGCCAAATACATAAATAATCTTTGGAAGCCAGAGTAGAACTCTGTAATTCCCCGGTGCCTGCAAGCCTGTGGTAAGGAGCTGAGACTGGATCCTCTGAGGCAAAGGACAGCCTATAGCCATGCCCTGCAGAAGACAGCCTCCACCCATCCTAACCACCTTGCACAGGGATGCGGAAGAAGAATAATTTTTTACTGAAATCACATATTTGCGCCATTTTTATCTCCAGTGCAATAGCACAGTAAATAATTCCAGTTTGCCTTCTTATATGGCCTACCTGACAAGCAGAGGCAAACATATTTGAAGAAGCAGAGCCAAGAGAGCGTATTTAGTCTCCATACTGAGAATGTCTCAGACTCAGCAAACCTGTTGTCTTTAGTTTAACAGGGTGTTAAATACACAACCAACTCAGATAAGAACCTGGTGCATTAACATCTGAATATCTGTAAACTGCAGATTGCATAGTTCTCAAAGAAGTCTTCTCATAGACACACTGAAGTTTTTGGTAGGAGGGGAATGCTAACATAACACAAAGTAATAATTCTGAAAATGGGGGGGGAGGTTTATTCCTTACTGTCTTTAAAGTAATGTGGAAAAATATCAAGGTTTCATATTTACCTCTCATAGATGGGTGCAACTAAACAAAATTATTTCCAGAAAGTTTGAAAACTCCACAGCCTGTAACTCCCAAGAGTCGGTGGCTGTGGTCTTCATACCTTAGCCAGGTGTATGCTGAAAGACAACCAAATATTACTTCCGAAATGTATTCCCTGATATGCCAAGTTTCCTATCTCTTTCTGTAATGACATTTTGTCACAAAAGCCAAAGAATGTCCACCTAACGAAAAATGCTAAATGGCTGAAATGGCAATGAACAAATTTATCTGCTGCAAGAGGGTGATAAATGTCTGAATATCAGTCCCAAAAAAGAAGTGGAGGCAAAAACATTAAAACGGCAAGCCAATGCTCTGTCATCGACAGGAAACTACTTTCTCACTGACTGTGACAGAGTTTGCAAAACCCATTAAGACCCCAGATGCGTAAAAAACTAAGAAAAACACATCATAAGTGCATTTTAGGGAACAAAGATCTTACTGCTATAGTGCCTTTAAAAGTTGTGATACTCTGAAAACAAGAAATGTAGATGCATTAACTTAGACCCTCAAATTTTGAAATAATTTCAGGGACTTATGCTGACTACAAGAAGGCTGCAAAACAACAGTAATAACTGTAGTGGAAAAATAAAAGGAAGCTGTAATTTTCCACAATAATCCACTGTTTCATGTGGGACACACTGTCTGAAGTTAATGGGAATTAAGGTGGATTAACAGAAGGATGTGGCCCAAATTAGATCTACAGGGGCACAAGAGGAAAAGGCCATTCTACAAGAGGAAAGGCCATTTGTAAAGGAATCAGGCTTGAGACACGCCCACATAAAAGAGTGGATAGTAGGTTTTCATGTTGATGTTTACTGAACAGTAATGTATTACAGCATTAAAGTCATGATCTAGTCCTGTGAGGTGTCACAAACAGATGTGGCCCTTCACTCATTTTCCCCCTGTCAGAGAGCTCAGTGTTTCGGAGAAGCTCTCAGCACTCGGCGGGGCTGCGCCCCAGGCACACACCCTGCTGCGGGGCAGGTAACACAGCACTGCCCCACGGACCTGAGGCCCCACGGACCTGAGGCCCTCAGCGTGGTCCTCAAGAGACACAGACAATCCCCAGGCAGGAGAGGTCTGTGGCAACCTGCCCTTTCTCACTGCAGAAGAAGAACAACAATTCCCTCTTCTGCACAATGTACGATTTTCAAGGATTGGTGGGTCAGTCAAATCTCAACCAACACCCCTTGGGTTATTCACAGACACTTTTCAATAAAGAAGTATTCTATCAAATGTTATCCTTTTAACTCCCAGACTTTTATTCCATAGAACAGGATAAAAAAGCTGCTTGCAAATTTTTTAAAGAGGAAAAAAAAAGAATATTTTGCACTGTCTTGAGACTCAAAGATTGTTGCATTGTCTTGATCAAAAATCCCATAAAATTTCTTTTGAGGAGACTTCAAGAAAGCAGATCTTTTAATGGAATAGATCAGGAAGCTGTATGGAATAAAAGATGGTGATAACATGGGCTACAGCTTTGCCACATCAGATGTAATAACTTATTATTGACATTTGGCCTTCGAAAACATATTTTCTTCTCCACTGCAGGCTAGAAGAGTGGACTACAAACAACGTTTAATCAAAACTGGAGACACAATACTATTCCTTAAGTAAAGCAAATAAGAAGAGCTGAGGCAATAAAACATCCAGGTTTAGAGAAAAGTGTGAACTCAATATTCTTCAAAATATGTCAAATTGATCTGTCAGTTTCTCAGGTAAAAGCCCTCAAGTCATCAGAAACCATACAAAATTTAGGATTTAGGAACTGAAACTAGGAAGGATGCCATCTTTGGCCCTTGTAAGGGTTTGGTTCCCAGGTTATGAGCACAGTGGTTTCAGACATAATGAAATGTGTATATCACACCAGTATATGAAGTTTGAAGAACAGAGTGAAAAAAAAAGGTGGAAAAGAAAACTGATATCCAAAGGAAGTTCAGACACATGTGCTAGAAAGCTATTTGGACACACAGAAACTGTATAGACACATCGGTGAATATAAAAGCAATAGTAAAAAGGACAAATTTTACTTTTTTTTCCCCAATCCCCTGATCAGAAAGTACAGTATGCATGGGAAACTGCAGTTGTTTTGGCTCTGTTATGTTCAGGTGAGACTGATGGCTACTATCCCTGCTCCTCATTCTGGGTTGTTGCCAAAACTAGGTGTTCTGTGGGGTGTAGCAGGAGTAGGGTTGTCCCGTGAGTGGGGTGGGGTGCTGCATGGACCCCAGGTCTGGCTATGACCCCTGATAGGTGCTGTCCAATGGGTTCCAAGACCCCTTGACACTTTTGGGAATCAGTGAACCCCAGAGAAAAGCTCCCTATGTTGCTGGGCCCAGCCCTGGCCAGAGGCAGTGCAGAGATGTGGCTGAGATGGGGCATTGGCTGAGCCAAAAGATAATCCTGTGCCCTGGGTGGAGGTGCTGTGCATGGAGGTCACTGGGAAGACTGCTGAGGAGAGTAGGGCTTGAAGGTGCCCTCAGGGACCCGACACAGTCAAGTGTCTCACAAGTCAAACCAGAAGCAACCAGTCTGCTCAGGAATTTGAAGCATTTTGGTAAAGACACTTTTTGGGGCAGCTACTTGAGCAGAAATGTGGCGTGCTGTTGTCTTCTCCACTCAAGCTTTTGCTAGCACAGCCCAGAAGATTATTTCTCATTATTTATTATTTCCCGTGGTTAGGAAAGCAGGATTTCTTACATCATCTCGAAGTAACTAATACACCACAGTATCACTGAAATAATGTAGGCAAATATTTCCTCACTAGCACAGCAATGCAGGCAAGCTCCAGTTTTTGCCTGATTGCTCTGCTTCCCAGTCAAGGGACAGCAGTCCACTGCAGCTGTGCAACCCAACACCCAATTCTGTGCGCAGATTCCCACTTTCTGCTTTTGAAAACTCAGTCCAGATTTCCTTTCACTCTGGGGCTTCATGAGCTGTGGATGTGTTTTCAAATACCAAACACACTGACTGCATTTTGGAAGGGTCTCACTGTAAACAGTCAATGAGTTTTTCCTGCAAGCTTCATTGTTACAAAATTACAAATGACATGGAAATGAAAACAGGTCAAACCCAATTACAAACATGCATTTTCTGTTAAGAATCCATTTCTCAATGTATGAACTCATTTTGTTGGGAAGTACGCCAAAGCATTATTTTGAATTTATGTCCATCTCTACCAACATGGGATTACAAATATGAAAAAGATGCCAGAGTTTATTGTAGGCAGAAGAATGCAGAAACAAGGATAAACTTTTGCTTAAGTCCTCTATACAGTATTTTGTATCTGTGTCTATTACTGGTTGTATGGGATACTCTGGACATTTTTTATTCAAATCCCGACGGGGTGTGGTAAAATGGCTGGTATTATAAAATACCAAATATTCAAGTAACACACGTCCAACAGGTAAGAAAGATACCATTTAATGGCACAGCCATTAGCAAGGAGGCCTCATTAGAGGCTGGTAATGTCCCACTCCCTGTAGGCACACATTCACCATCTGATTCAGAGTTGGACCATATGACTGTGGAAACCATGCTCTGACTACTTCCCTTCCTTCCTAAATTAAAAGTTTCTACTGTTTCATCTTCCAGACTGGACACTTAATGTTTCTCAGTGGAGCAGAAGTCCTTCAGTGGCTCCGGACTACTTGTGAGTTCTATCTCCTTGTCATATATATGTACACTCATTTATTCTGAAATGTCCCTAATTCCTAAAAAATATTTTATCTAAATATTATATGTTGCCATTGAAAGGACTAATATACTAAAAAGATCTGTTTTCAGAAGCTGAAAACTACAAAAATACCTGCTGACACATTTTTCCTGGGGATGCTTTAAGCAACTCAAGAGCAAGTTTAATTAGGGTGTTGTAAATTGGAATGACTCTATTGATAAGCGTTGTGTTCTTGTTCCAGTGTAATTGGTATAAAAGCTTTTTTCTGCCTTCCAAATAATTTTTTGAAAGTGGAACTACCATGACTACAAAAACTAGCAGCAGAAGTGGAGGAGGAGGTGGAGTAATCAGACAGTCTAGGCTATACATTATAAACTCCTGTGGAAGAAGAGGTTAGACTACAAGAGACTACTTGTGTGAATGCATTATTTGCAGAAGGCTGCTGTTGACACCATAACATTAAGCATGGCTGAAGTAATCTTCCAAGTCTAATGTAAAAAAGTTTCATCTCCCTTGATATCTCCTTCTATAAGGGTGACACTGCCTTGGGGACAATATCACTATCACACTATCAGTCTCACTAGCACCTTTCTCAGATAAAAAAAGCCTGTCCCTGTTGTTTAGGAAACTGATATGTGTAATCAGTAAATCACCAGATAGTAAATTCATTTAAGAAAAGCAACTGGTGCTGTGGTTTGAGATGTAAAAGAGTTGTAAAATACAACAAATAGATATACCTGCCTCTTACTACAATTACAAAAAGGCTCTGTGTTGGACAGAAATCTCTCAGAGGGCAACGGACAGATGAATTTGAGCCAGAGATTCCTGCTGCATCATGAAGGGATGGAATGGTGGAGGCTATGATGGCTGGGCCATCATGACACAGAGCTGTGTCCACTTCCAGGTGCATACCAAGGAGCTGTGCTGTCACCTGCCTCTGAACTATTCCTGCAGTTTCCCCGTTGCTCAGGCCTTCAAGGTGTGTGGGATCCATCCTATGGTCTTCAGCCCCAGGCAAGTCTGGGTGCAGGGCTCATAGGATCACAGCAGTTGGTCCTCTAAGAGGGGAAATTTTCAGGAGGGAGGTGTTCTCTTGAGTTTATCGAAATACTATTCTGCAGCATTTATTACACAGCTGCATGCACTACATCAAGCAAAATAATGTAATAACTATTTTATGTAATACACAATAAGTAGCAATTTGGTATTTCCTACAGGCTTTCTTGTCAAAACCTCTAGCTGATTTCTACTTTATAGCCTCTGTTCACAAAATAAAACCATGGTATTGGCCTGAGCTGTTCTTGTAAGGATAAAACAGCTAGGGTTTATATTATATTTTTAAATGTTTCATGCTGTTTTGGTTAATAAGTCATGATCTCTGTTAGTGAGGGCATGACAAAAACTAGCCAAGCCTCTACTGTACAAGAGTACTGCGCTGCACACCTGCTCAGCAAACATGTTTTATCTACTCCACAAAAGGATAATTTTTTTCTTTTAGAAACAATTTTTGCTTCAGCCACAATGAGTTTTGCTTTATTATCCTGCTGGTATTTTGATATTCATAAACAAGCCTCAAAACAGTTTTAAAACCTGCTTTAAAGGAGTAGTTCAGCAGTAGAAAACAACAGAGCCTCTGTCTACATATATCTTCTGCAGCATTCAGCCTCTTCCCTGAGGTGTTGGACTTCAGACACATTTTATTAACATTCTGGAGTTGTACCCTCCTGACTAACCAGCCATTAGCTGGCTCACTGATCCTTAACTGCAGATCACTTTCTCTCTTATATAGGCTGCATTTCCCTTAGGTTCCAAAATAATTAGTCTCCCGGCTATGGATGTGATTTCTGTTTAAAGAAAAGCAGAAGAAGCACCTCAGCCACTGCTGGCAAGTATCTTTATTCATGCTAAGCTCCTTCTCTGGTTGATATTCACAGAGCACAAGATTCTAATTCTACTTAATAATTAGACTAATACCAGACATACTTACATTTGCCTTCCAGAGCAATTTTCAGCACAGTAAGCAGGGAGTTGCACACACAGAGCTCCCATAGCAACATGTTATTGTTAACCAAAGTTGTGCGCACAGCTCCATGTGCTAAAAATTCACCAAGGACCAATTCAGCTGTCAGATACACAGGGGCAACTCCCACGGGATGTCAGTGGAAGGCTCAGAGAATAACCTTATAAAAATATAATATTGTGTTATGATAATAATCACCCAAACCTCTGCTAGGTCAGTACTGTGAGCTGACCTGTTTTGGATCACAGAGCTAAACCCCCGTGCTCTCTTTTCTGCCAGAGCTGAACATAAGGGCACTATCTTTACAAAATATTTGAATACTGTTTGCTAAAATGTACTCTACTGTAAGGTGTGATACCTGTATACCGAGGAAGTGTTGGTGCATCCTGATGAATTGTGTGACTGCAAGCATTACTTTGGAGAACTGAAATGGAAAAAACCTGCTCTTTATCTCAGACTACTAAAAAAAGTACTGCAAGTGATGTCAGAAGGAGACAAGATAAACTCAACGTAAATATTCTCCAAATAAAATAATAAAAACAATTTTCTTGCATAGCATATAATGACCTCTTCATTTAGGAAAGGGAAAAAAAAGGCAATTAAAATGCTGTGCCTGAGGAGTTGCTTTTGCATAGAGTCACAAAAATCCAATGGACTTCCCACCAGCATTTAAGAGTGACTGATTGTTTTGATTGCCTTATAATCATATTATGCCTTTTGTTTTGGCCTCCTATTTATTGAATATGTCAAAAGCAGTCAGTTGTAATAGACCAAAGAAATTTTACAAAGAGGATAGATACCTAGTAAGTGACCTTTCCTTCTGATACTTCCTGCATTGCATAATTTTAGCAACTCCAGGAATATGTTTTAACTCAGGTTACTGGACATCATGAACCAGAGAGAACAAGCACAATACATGGTAGGTCCAAATAGAAAGTACTGAGTGAATTCAGCTCCCCTGCACCCATACAGAGAGGTATGAGGGCTATTCCCTTCCTCATGTTTACATCTTCCTAAGGTAAGCGGGACTAGGCACTCTGCCCTCCTGCCAAGACTCCTCTGAGGGATGAGGCTCTGTGCTGTTGCAAGTCCAATTACATCGGCCATTTTTAGATGTATCACGTGTATCACAGTCAATCATAGCTGTAAATGCTGAGATTCAGACATCTTAACTTGTTGCAGTGGGGTGGCTGCAACCTTTCCCTGGGAGACAGCCTTGGCCCGTGGAAGAATCAAGGAGACGATATCTGATAGATGTTTTCAGATTTTATTCCCCCTGGCCGCACATGGCCGGAGCCCGGCAGGGACTCCGACAGCGACCTGCTCCCAGAACAGGTCTGGAACCACCCCCCCGGGGTCCCGTGGACACTCCCTTAAGTACAGAACTCTCGCGGGCTACATTTAAACTGACCAATGGGGGACAGGATTTTGGGTACACATGACCAGGGAACAGNAGTATAATGCATAATAGCACCCTTATTTTTGCAAATGTTACCTAGAAAATAACATTTTCTCTTAGAATAGAATCAGTCCTCTGTCTTTCTCTGTACATGTGCATATACCAGGTCTGACATATCTATTTCATATAAGGATGACTGGTTTTTTAGTCAAGCACATGAAGCCAGGGAGGGAGCCTTCTTAATTCCCTGGGAGGGGGGTACTCGGGCAATATGCATATTTACTTTTTTCCCCCCTTATTTTATTGGATTCCATCTTCCTTGATAAGTCATTTTAAAATGCACATTTCAGGCATTTACTTTGATCTGTTTTCCTGGTAATTAAATTGCCAGTCTTTAAACTGACAATTTAAAATAATCCTAATTAAGACAACATCCCCAAACTTCAAATACTGGTTTTGAATTATAGTGTGAAGAGAATGAATAATGATTCTCTGAGTATTCACTTTAACACTGTCTACTTCTCCCATACAAGGAAATTGATTTTCTCACCTGTCATGTTAACTAAGGGCACAATCCTGCAAATTCTTACTTCTGCAAGTCGGTCTTAGTCAGATAGCAATTCACTGGAACTAATTACAAGATTTGCTCACGTGAATAAGGATGGCCTGGATAAGATAATTTGGATAAATGTGCAAGTCTGTAAGTGCTTTGAATAAGCCTGTGCAATAAGCATTTCATACATACTGATGCTTAAGTAGCTGTCCCTTGCGAAACAGTAACTGCAGTTCACATAGGAAGTGCAAATAAAGATTTTTACAAGTTGAAATAAAAATAATTATCATGGATACATAGATGCAGTGAATTGCTTTCAGTCTGCATCTGAGTGATTATGATCAAATGACCTGACTGTAAAACATGTATAAAAACCTGCAGTACTTTATTTTAAACAACTACAAACATCACTGTGTATTGTGCTATTATGACACTTAGAGAATACTAAGACAGATAAGAGCTTATGAGCAACTCAGTTCATAAGCCAGAAGACTAACGAAAAGTCAGGAGAATATGAACGATATGTAATCTAAATGCCCAACTGCTAATAGTCTACAAAGGCTGTGAAACAATTATACATTACTATGTTTACCTCAGCCTTTTATATTTACATATCGGAATGTATGTTGGAGGGTTTAATTGTGAGGTTGTCAAAAGTAAAAGCACTTTTAGAAAACCAAACCATGTAATATTACAGGGGGAAAAAAAAAGATTCAAGTCTTTTGTTCGAATGGAAATACAGAAAACAACATGTTGTTTAAGCAGGATTTTATTTTCTTCTACTCAAGTGGTGAAGAGGCTTTTGTAAAGAAAGGCTTTCATCTTACACATGCAGTACTCCATCACAACATAATTACCCTAATTTGTATTCCACTGTAGAAATAGGCTTTTTCAGCTTAAACAAATTAAGCAACAATCACTAAGCGTACATGACCGGCATTCTTTTCAAGTAACCCGTTATCAGCTCTGGCTACAGCTTTATCTTGATAAAATGGAAATCCTTTTTTTATTTTCCTACTTTCCCAGCCCTCCCAGGATCCTGCCAGTCAGATTGCCTGGAGAGGCACCATGATTCACTGGCTGGAGAAAGGAATGGTGCATCCAGAGATTATTTCCTACAGCCTCACTAAATCATTATGTGATCTGGGTCAAATCCTGACTGCCTTTGGGCCCCTGTTTAAGAGAGAGCCTAAGTACACACTTAACTCTGCACATGTGAATAACCCGGCCACACTCAGAAGGTCTTTTCAACAGCTGCATGTGCTCCCTGCTGAATAGAGGCTTTTCTGCTGCTCTTTTCCTCTGGCTTTGGTTGATATTATGTGTCTTGGAGGATGACAGGACAAGCTCCATCTGTATTTGAATTACTTGTCCTTTAGCTGTGTAACTATTGATATCCCTGCTGTTTGTACACATTCTTCTAAATATTAATCTCACTCTGACCTGGTGGATCTCTTCCAGTGAGGCTTTGCCTTCATCACCTTCTCCTCAGTTCCTCCAGGTATGAGCAGGGTATCTTCCCCACTGCTGGATCTGGATGAGATAAAGTCTCATTGGTGCCCAATTTACAAGGTTCAGCTGTGGAAATGGCATCTAGCTTCATGTGGGCTTGTTAACATACTTACACAAAGAACTCCCCCAAAAAACAACACCAAAAAAGAGGAGAAATAAGGCCATTCCATGGCCTAGGAGGAGGATAGATGCATGGTAGGAGGATAGAGGTAACCTGTCTGCTCATAAGGCAGTAGTTACCAGAATTTGGACATTTCCCCAGGGAATAAAAAGTTCACACATTAGCAGCCCTAAAGGAGGCTGATCCACCACACAGAGATCTTTACAAAGTAGGTAGCTACTAGCAGGAATGAGATGACTGGGAAGAGAATGTACCAAGCTCCAAGGAGTGGGAACTATCACTGCTCCTCCTGAAGTGCTGAAGAAACAGCACATTTGTTGTGATCTCCTCTGACATAGCCGAGATCGGCTGTCAGAAATATGAGAATTAGTGACGGCAGCTGGGGAAAGACACCCTCCCCAGAGTTCTTCCATCTCCCTCTCTTTCACAGCCATGCCTTGCTTCCCTTTCTCCTGCAATCCCCACAGACTGTCAGAGAGGAGCAATCTCAAGGCTGTTTCACGAGGGAAGGTGAGCTGAGGGTGACCACAGCACAGACAGGGCAGTGCCCTTGCTCTTGGGGCACAGTACCATGTCTGGGAAGGGTGAACAGAGCAACAGTTTTGATAGCAACCAACAGTCCAGCAAGCTGAAATGGGTCTCCTGAACATGGGTTGAGAGTGTAGATTGATGAGGCTTCAGGAGAGGAGGTGTGAAAAATGCGTTGAGTCTCCAGGGATCATGTAAGCCAGAAGCCGAGGGTGGACACAACACAGGTGAGGCAGTCCCACCGCAGTCCAGTGGGGATGTGACAGGAATAGGTCCCATTGACAGTCCAACTATCATCAGGCAGAGACAAGGTCATGAGTTGGGTCCAAGGTCAACCGAGAAAATCTGAACAATAATTCAGAAACAGGCAGCTCAGAGCAGGCCTAATGACCCAGACCTGAGCTGAAATGGGGTGATTGAGCTGATGATATGGGTGCAGTAAGGCTGACCAGGACAATTAGGGCCCCATCCCAGACTTCCCCCAAGCTGGATCATGGATTGAATGGAGAACTCTATTTTTCTTAGAAAAAACAGAGAGAGAGCAAGTAGTAGTTGTAGTGCTCCTCCCTCAGTGTTTAACATCTTTTTTGTGCTCAGGAGTTCCTGAAATTAATACCTCAAAATCTGGTCTTTTAACTCCACCACCTTTTGAATTATCAAAATCCAGCACTTCTTAGCACCATATGGTGAATGCATTGTCCTCCCTTGTCATCACTGAATCCAAGAAGGAATATGAAACAGTGGGCATTGGAAAATTCATACCAGAGAAAACTTGGACAGACTTAGGGGGTTTAAATAGCCTTCACAGGCAGAGTAAGGACCTGCCAGGAGAATCCTCATGCTTGATATGAGGATTATCACCCATGTGTCATATGTTGTCCCACACAGAGAAGATACTAATCATTTGTAGGAAAATGGGATGGAAAAATCCACACAGTAGAGACCCCTTTGTGTCAGAGAGCTGTGACTAAATGAATATGCTGCTTGACTTTGAGATTCGGCTTTCTTGAACTCCTTTTTATAAGTTTGAAATTTCCAGTGCATCCATCAGAAATTAGAGGAGATGGATAAGAACATAGGTCTTTGCTGCAACAGCAAGACAAGTTGCAACACACTGGAGATTGTTTCAATTGCCAGTTCTGGCTGCCACTATCAGAACAGAGCGGAGCAAACACTTTCTCTCATGCCTGTTCCCCTTTCCTCCCTTGGTGTTTCATTTCCATCTGTGTAGTCAGGGGTATGGTTGCACTATATACCCAAGAAGAAAGCTCCTTTTCCTTTCAATCAAACCATTCTGCCTCTGTTGCTCCAAGCTTTCATGCCATGGCTGGAATCCAAACAAATGATTTAGCCCTGTTGAATTTATTGCCTCTTTTAAGGAATTTCATCATCTCCTTTACCCTGTCCATGCCCAGGAGTAGCAAATTCTAAAAGCAATCTTAAATTTAAATGTATCATTCTGTTTACTGAGCAGCGAACCTTCAGGCAATAAATACTACAGCAGGAATTCACCAGGACTCTGTTAGGGCTTGACAGCCCCGACAGCCATTGCAGAAATCTTTGTTAGTCCTGACAATATGGGTTTTTTTCCCAACCAAATGAATTACAAATTTGTTTTTAATCTTTGGGGTTACTCCTAATGCCTTAGAAAGGCTCCAAAGCTGTTTAAAACTGTATTCACATTACAAGCAGGCGATAAATTTCAGACTACTAGGCAAACCTATTGTCACTCAATGTGAACAACACCACAGAGAAGCGACTCGGCAAAACTTTTGTCCATGTACTAGAGTTCTTTAGTGCATTTCATACACAGCGAGTGCTCTGGACCTTTCTGGTTTTAAAAGTCACTTCCCTGGTTTCCAGACAGATGATCCACCCATCATGCAGAACCTCTAGAGGCACCGTGCAGGTGCTAAACAGCAACCCTAGCAATCATGTGATTGTGTTAACTTCTCCTTGGTTCTACAAGTGTGACAGCTTCAGGAGTTGTTCAGCAAGCTTTCAAGCCAAAGCTAATTTCTGCACAATGGGGTGAATAACACTGTGAATTCGTATTTGCTCAGACTTGCAGAGCCATCATGGTTATCCCGGTTCTGAAACACCCTTTTCCCAAGGCTCCTGAAGAGGAAGTAAGACCTTTACATAGGCACAGACTGAGTTCTCCCCAGCCTATGAATCTTCTTCAGTATTTCATTAAGGTGGCATTTACTTCCAGGCTACACTGGAATACATTTTTTGATTCTTTTTGTCTTCTCTCTGTGAATTTCAGATTTTCATCATTTTCCTCCCTAAAGAACTCTGAATCTCTGCTACTTTGATGCAGTCTTGCAGAACCCTTCAGCCCATGAAATCAAAGGAAAAACATAATTCCCACAGAGCCATCACTTCTTGGTGTCAAAGCAGTTGAGATTCCTGTGCTAATCTTGTAAGAAATTTCATTAAGCGGTATCACTTCATCACATCCAAGTGTGATGCCTTCCGGAAATGTGCCATTTAGGGCTGCACCTCACGAGCTGCTTGGAATGAACTGATAGGTTCTCTGCTTCCCAGCCTTTGCCTGCCCTTCCCGCTGCAGGCTCTGTGCAGACTGCAGCTAGGTATGGAGCAGGTGGTGCTTAACTCCTAGTTTTTACATCATGCTTCTGTCAGTGGGCTTCTAACAACCGGAGGATATGAAAAGGTTGTAAGTTGTGTTTGATCCAAATCATCAGAGTGGAGGAAGCCAGACAGGGTCCTCAAGACAAAGGGACTCTCACTCCGCTAATGTGTGAACGCCTTTCTGCATCTTTCCCCACCCAGCCCTGTGCTGCAGTGAGAAATTTTGACAGAATATTGGGGCACCGAATGCATCAACAGCCTTTAATGTCCCCAACCAGCCTCACCTGGGGCCTCCACCCACATCCTCTGCCCATATCCTGGGATGTCCATTTAAGCTCAGTCCTGAGCCTTCAGCCTTGCTTCAAACTATACTGGTGGAGGCATATTTGTCCCCAGTCTTTGTACCTGTGTCCTGGCTGGACCATGGTCTACTGTTATGGCTTTGTCTTCAGGCCTGCCTCTTGCTGCTCCACCTGACAGGAGTTCCAGGATAGACCTGCACCTAAGTCATCACTCTGCCTTCAGCAGTCTGGGACTGTTGATAAACATTGATACCAGCTCCCAGGTCTGCTCATCCTGTTCAGACCTTACAGGACTGTGCCCTGGAGGTGAGGGCTCCCTAAGTCACCCTTGCCTAGGTTTGAGGCTCCTCTGGGGTGGCTGGGGCCAATTCATGCTGCCCCCAAAGAGCTGTACGGTCTGAATGGCTGGTGTGGGTGGAATGGGTGTGGGGGTGTGTGACCAGCAGCAGGAAACTGGGATGCTGAAGCTGTCAGTGGGGTTGAGCAAGACTGAGACAATCTAAATTTCCCTGAACCCGCCTCTTAAACTATGTGGTTGCAGAGGGTCAGGTTGTCTCTGGGATCCAGGGGGATCATAGAACAAGGCAACATAGCTTGGGGATTCACTATCCTCTACCTGGCTTGGGGATGCCACCCCTGAAACCAGGTAGAGGATGAGGTCAAGCCATTCTAAGAATGGACTAGTGGTGCTTAAATTGCCTCTCAGAAGCTTCTGAGGCCAGGGAGGTTCAGGACTTTCCTGAGGAGACCTGAAGGCTGGGGAAGTTGAATGATGATGGCTAGGATGTTCATGTTCCTGGAGAAAGAGAGACCATGTGGCATGCAAGGGCTTCAAGCCACCCCTGAAGCCAGGAGGCCAATTTAAGGATCAAGTCAGCTCTGAAGCGTGTGTTTATGCAGTAGGGTCAACCCCGAGGAGCCTCAAAAGCGGAAGGGTGTTCTTGCCACCTCTGAAGTGCCACAATGTATTCCTAAGCCTGGGCAGCTGGGCATGGGGTTGAAATTAAGGTGCCCCAGATGGGTAGGGAGCTGGTAGCTTGGACCCTCTCCTGGCTTCCCAGTGTCTGTGGCTTGGCTTTGAGGTTTCTCTGGGATGCCTGACAACCCCTTCAAATCTTGACTCTGTTAGGTGAGTCTGGTGTGAGGGATCTTTCCTCACAGTCAAGGTTTTTGTGTGGGTACATAGCAGAGAGATGTAGGGAGATATTGGCTAGTATGACTCTAAGGCTGAATTTCTGTCTCTTGCAGTGTATTGAGCAGAATGCTAATAGAAGAAAAGGCTGTTTACAGAATATATAACAGATACTTCAAAGAGTTTTTCTAGCTTTGAGTTCTTCAGGCACTGGCTTTTGTGCATAAGGCATTTCATGTTCAGTAAACCTGATACAATATATTCCCTATTAGATGAAGGATTGCAATTGCTCCAGTTTTCTCCCTGGGTTGCTGCTTAAAATTTAGGTGATGATACAACAACTTATGATTTCTGTCTGAATTTGGGGTTATGTTAGAAGATGAAGGTAACTCTCTGCTCAAATGAAAGGATCAAGGAAATTCTCAGTACTCAAAGATGCAGTTCTCTAGGACCCCCTCAAAATAATGAGAGGATAAGTTGCACACTGTTCCAATGTCTTATAAACCTGCTAAACTTTATGCATGTTAATAGCTTCAGTAACTGAGACAGGAGTGTATATTGATTTACGGCATTACAAATGTGCTTACAGGCATGCAGAACTAAGGTCTTTGTTTTTATCCGAACCCATGTATCATTTAATTATTCTAGATATTTTAGTTCCACAATTTAATTTTTGAATTTCTACAATTTCTTTAGCAGTGGTATGTTAAGTTCTCTTTTATTTTGAATATTCAATAGTAATTGTGTATAATCTCGATCCATTAGATACCTTCCTTTCCTTACAGAAACAAAATTTTATATTTTTTGTGCGGAACCCATTTCAAAACAGAATAGACAAAAAGACTGCTAGTAGAAATCTGTCAGTCAGAATCAAATCAGACTGAAAGCAGAAAACTTCATGTGCAGAGAGAAGATTAGCATTTTTTTTTTCTTTTTTCCCCTAGTCCCTTCCATTTGTGAGGAGCCTTAGCTTCACTTGGAAACAGGCTTGCATTAGGCCATTTCTCATCAAGTTCTTTATGCACCCAGCTGGCAGTGTCTGTGTGTAATCCCAGACAGTTTCCCTTTGCAGCTGTGGGGGGCCTCCTTTGATGCGCCTCTGTAGGTGGCTGCCGACCCCTCAACCGGTGCTGGCAAACAGAATCTCCTCTGTAGAGGAAAAGAAAACACTTCGGTGATGCCATGTGACTGTTACTTTATGCATGCAGGAGGAACTGACGTCAAGTGCCTCAGGATATTTTTCTAACGCAGTAACATGATGTGGTGGAGTGTATCTCTGTGCATCTAATATACCTAACGCAGTGCCTGTGGTGAATGTGGTCAGTATACGTCTCTTCTGCTCTTGGTCTCTTTTATTTCCAAGCCTCTCCATGTGCACTGAAAAAAAAAATTTGCAGGGTCTGCTTGTGACTATCAGTTGAAAATACAGTGACCTCCTCTAGGACATAGTAAGAACAGTTTTCTTGCATTGTTCCTACCTGTGCAGTTGAAGGCATTGTTAATACAACAGAGCAAATATATAAGCGTGCAACAGAGGGGAACCAATGCTGATTTTACTTTTGCCACTTGCTTGGGAGGAAAGGGAGAGAAGTTATTTCACGAATCTTTGGTATGCAGCAGAGTTGACAGAATGGTTAAGGTTAGAAGGGACCACTGGGTGTCTTGTAGTCCAGACTCCTTGCTCAAGCAGGAACCCCCGCAGCACTTTACTCAGGATTGTTTCCAGATGGCTTCTGAGTAATTCCAGGCAAGGAGACTCTGCAACATCTCTGGGGAGTCTCTTCCAAAGCTCAGTCACACTTACAGTAAAGATCTTCCTCATGTTCAGGTAGAACTTGCTGTGTTTCAGCTTCTCCTTTTGCCTCTCATCTTATTGACCAGCACCACTGAGAATATCCTGGCTCCATCCTCTTCACATCCTCCCTTCAGATACTAGTGTTCTCTTTTTTTGGTCACAACTTTCATATCTTTCCAGTTTGAATGTAAATACTGATATAACTGGTTTAAAAAGTGGTGTCAAACAAGAGAACTTGGCCAAAATTTTCAGTACTACATGTAAATGCAAGTAGAGACTTGTATTTTGCTGAGGGGACCATGCAGCTAGTGTCTTATGAAAATATCCACGTTTGGGTGAACTCAGTTGCCCAGGAGCTTCTGTCCTCTTCTGGTGCCTCCCTGCAGCATGGGAATATGCAGAATGTGGTTGTACATATAGTATTCATAGCCTGAGAGAATTTAGTGAGGCGTATAAAAGCACAGGATAAAAATGTTAAGTGTTGATGTAAAAACGTGAAAAGTGAGGCAGTGATGTAATCTGGTAAAACCTGCACTTACATAATCATCTGGCTCTATAGGAAGCACATTCTTACCTGCTCAAGGACCTAGCCTGTTCTAAAGTCTGAGGGGGTTATTCCTAATTTAACTGTGTGTATTGCTTATATACCTTTTCCTTACGGATGTAAATTTTTTTTGCTGTCTTCTAATCCTATTTGGAACTTGTTATAAAGCATGTCTTGGGTGAACTGCTAACTATGACCTACTCCTTTTTCTTAACTGAGAATAGTTGTCTTTTGGCCTCAGAAAATGTAATCTTGACCTGCTACTGTGGTAAGGATACAGAGTAGGCTCAGGTCTACCCTCGTCTGCCACATCACCATTGTAGGGAAAACAAAAGGGTAGAAATAATGCTATTTAAAGGAACCCCCCCCTGTTATTCCTATGCTTTGTGAATACTCATTTGGACATCTTGGATTGTGTCTTTTCTATGCTCCAGTGCCGTGGGCAGTTTATTTTGTATTTTAACAGCGATCTGAGATGATAACAGTGATGCTCCTTCTTATGCACTCTCATCATGGTAAAAGCTCTACAGCGTTTCCTGGGATGACAGTTTACTTGGGGATCGGCACTACTCTGTCATGTCCATCGGCTGAGATCCAGCACTCCCGCAGCAGAGAACGCGGACCCAGCTGCACAGGTCCTTTCAGAAGGGGCTGACTCGGAGTTTCGCGTGCTAGGGAGCCAAGCGGCAAGAACCTCCTGCAGATGATGTGAAGCGGAGGATGATCGGCATCCCTCTCATGCCTACTGCGCTTGTGCTTCATAGAGCAGGAGGCTGGATCAGGCACGCTGGCACAGTTGCGCTTTTCACCTTCTCCCCGAGGAAGCCCAGGGGAGGGATGGATCCCCTCCCTGTGCTGCAGGTGCACGGGAGCAGGCAGCCCCATATGTTGAGGGTAACAGCACGAAGCTGTGTCAGAGGAGGTTTTAGGCTGGATATTAGGAAAAGTCTTTTCACCCAGGGGTGGTTGGGCACTCGAAAAGGCTCTCCAGGGAAGTGGTCACAGCACCAGCCTGACAGAGTTCAAGAAGCGTTTGGACAACGCGCTCAGACACATGGGGTGACTCGGAGGCCGTCCTATACAGGGCCAGGAGTTGGACCAGTGGGTCCCTTCCAGGCGGGAATGTTCTGGGCTCCGTGTGCGTGCGCAGGGCTCGGCCCGGCCGCGGGCAGCCGCGCGTGCACGGACGCAGCTCGAGCGCGGCAGAGAGGCGCGCGCAGCCGCCGCAGCGCCGCCTG
>VYZQ01043426.1:1243-12408 GCA_013400655.1 Mystacornis crossleyi
AAAAAAAATTGGAGTTGGAGACATTTGAGCAAGTCAGTTCTGTAATACATCCTAAAGTTGAGTGTTTTGTGCAGATAGGGAGGTCTCTAAATTGGTTTATACTGACATGGATTCCTTGGCTTACCAGTTTCAGAATGCTCTGGGAGTTCTTTTGGTGTGCCAATGTAAGTTTGATGTAGGAAAGCTGATTCCTAATAGATTGTCTATGTATAAACAGACATTGATGTGCTTATTTGCAGACATTCTGATATTCACACACACAAATATTTAGGATAAACAGATTGTCGTAAACTACCATTGTCATCTTAAGATTTTTTTTTTCCATTCCATTGGATGTATTTATGTACATGTGTGTTGGAGCTGAATCTATGTGAAAAATTATCTCTCTTTAATATAAGTATTGCTGTAAGCAAAACAGTACATTTTTAGTAAGATTATAATGCCACATTCCAGGCTCTTCGAAGTGTTCTGTGTTGTGTCTGATCTGACTGTTCCGGTTGTGTTACTTGTGGAATAATTGCTGTAGGCTATAAGAAGATGAGGGAGTAGCCACTCACAAACACACAAATGTAACTCTCTCAAATATTTTTAGCAGAGTCTCTACCAGTGAATGAGAACTTCTCTCTACAGAACTGAGGTGAAGAACTTCACCATGGGTCAACACATTTCAAACCACACACAAACTGTAATTAACAAGTTGCCAGAAAAAGTAGCAAAGCATGCCTCTTTGGTTCAAGAAAGTGGTTTCCTAACCTATGAAGAGTTTCTGGGAAGAGTAGCTGAACTCAATGATATGTAAGCCTCACTTTGCTTCTTTCTTCTTTTTCGTGTTTTACAGAGACCTTGTATGCAATGTATTATTCTGTGCTGCCTAAGCCAGAACTGGCCCCATGGTTTTGAAATGTTTCCTTCATTTCTTGATGTTTCTGTAATGGTTGTAATTACACTTCAAAAGCAAAGCCTTTTCTCCACCTTAAATTCCCTTTTCTTCAATACTCTTCTTCCAGCAAGTGTTGCTCTCTCTTAGAAGTTCACAAGAGGTGATTTAGCATCATCTTTTTGTTAGTGTCACCTGTGTCCCTTATGCTTCTCCCTTCCACCTAAAAATGCAATGCTGCTTCCTGTCTGCCTGTCACTTTGGGTGGGAAGGAGAAATAGGAGCCTGGCAGGGGCAGCAGAGCTGTGCGAGGAGGGTGGCACCTGAGACAGAACTGTTTGTGACCATCCCTGCCACCTCTGCAGACATGCAAGGCTGCTCCTCATTAAGGAGGAGATGCATCTTACTGTCCCAAACCAGTGACCTAGATAATCCCAAACAAAAGGCTGGTTTTTTGTCAGATTTTTCATAGCCTGCTTTTCGTTTGACCTGTACAATGACAGTAAAAGGAAAGGAGCAAAAAAGCAGTGTTGTCATTTTTAGCCTGTATTTATGGTATAAAATGAGAGTGATAAAATGAAGTGGAAACACACACATACTGAATTAGGGCTTTGTAGTGTTTGCTGTTTAACTAAAATGTGAATTTGTATTCAGTTTAGAAATTATCTTGGTGAGGGTCATACTTTTGTGAGTGACCTTCAAGAACACATAGCTGTCTTCTGGGTAGACACATAAATAGATTCTGAAGAACATAACCTGATATTTTCCTGAGAATCCAGGCACGGACCAGTATAATTAATACTGTTACTCAAGTGGTTTCTTTCCTTCCAGTGTTTACTTAAGCCTGAATGTAATATAGGTTGTTCTGATTCTGACAGACCGTTGTGTCTGTGTTCCATTAAAAAAGCAAATCTCAGGTCACTTGACACGTTCACCTGACTACCTCATTATTAATATGTACTAACAAAAATACACCTCATCCGCATACGTTGGTACTCGCAGGCTTTTTTTTTTCTACGTACTTTTTCAGGGAATAACCTTTTCAGATTGGACACAAGATAGTGTGATTAGTGTAATAAACAGTGAGAGCATATATGAATTTAAATGTCTGTAAAGTACACCTGCGTGCTGATGCTGCATCAAAATACTTGCACAAGATTTTCTGAAGTTTGCTTTGCAATTTAAATTGGAGTGGATTGTGTATTCAGTGACATGCTAAGAAGGTCATTACGCTTTACTTTGATGCCTCTGGGCAGTATTGCTAAAATCTCTTTTGAGGATAGAGAGCAGACAGGTGAACCATAAATAATCCCACTTGGCTGAGGCTGCTGATCTTTGCAGGTCCAGCACATGGTGTTAAACTGATGTTGCTTTGTTTCAGTACTGCAAAATTGGCTTCTGGACAAGACAAACATCTGTTATTTGAAGTGCAGCCTGGATCTGATTCTTCTGCTTTCTGGAAGGTGATCGTTAGGATCATATGTACCAAAGTAAGTGTGAACATTTTAATTTGATGGGCAGTTTGCATGCAAATATTTGAGGACTGTCAGTTTTACTTGTAAAATCCAACACCTGCTACATGTGTTTTGATACAGATGATGTGTTCAAAGATGCTGTTGGAGATAAATTAAGTCTAAATTCTGAGCTGCTGCAAAAAGCACAGTAACAAAAATAGTTTCATAACTAAATTTAAAGCAGTCATGCCTTCCAGTGGAGCACTTTAGTTACAAATGCAGGTGATTTGTGAGGTCAAGTAATCAAATGGTACAACAAACTGGGAACGGTAGGGTTTGATAGTAGTAGAAGTTGATCAGCTCTTCCAGGCATTATTAATTGAGCTAGTGTGCCTGTGCATAGTCTGATTCCTTAGAAAACCAATCTAAAAGTTAAATGTTTTAACTTATTTGGAAGACCATGACAAAAACTTAATGAAATGCGCTCCATCTAATGAGGAGATTTTTCCCTCTGTATCCTAACAAGTAATGTCCTTTAATGATCCTGAATCCACTGAGCAGTCTTACCCTGTGGTTAAACAAGCCAACCCTCAAACTCTGTTTGAAACCAACAGTTTGTAGTTGTCTGTTTACTCCTAGTTTTCATTAAGGCAGCCATCCCTGTAGGCAATTTTAAGTTCAAATATCAAATGACTGATTATCCTGTGCCTAGTTCTAAATTTAGCCCAGTTCTTTGGGCTTTAGATCCCTGCTCACACCTGAATCCGTTTGAGTAGTGATGGCAATTGCCTTGCCCTAAAATCGTGGTGCTGCCTGTGGTGTTCCTCGTGCTGCAGCAGCTGTGTGCAGTCCTGGCTCTTGCTGAGGCAGTCTGCAGCTTGCTAACGGGGTGATGGGCATTTAGGAAAGGGGCTACTGCCCTACATGAGAACTGCAGTGCTTTACAAACATTTTGAGCAATGCCAAGTTAAAATCTGATAAGTAATTGTAAGCAATTTTTATATCTTAAGATAAATAAAACAAGTGGCATCGTGGAAGCTTCCAGAATCTTGAACTTGTATCAGTTCACTCAACTTTATAAAGACATCACGAGTCAAGCAGCCGGAGTTCTTGCACAGAGTGATACTTCTGAAGAAGCTGCTGAGAGTTTGATGTCTCTGTCGTCGTGTCAGGCCAGCCTGTGGATGGGAAGGTATTCTGATATCCTTGAGCTTCTGACCCCAGTTTCAACATAAGCATTTAGGGAGTCGTGCTTAAAACCTGAACTACAAATACCTGCTGATCAGAACTGCGTGCTCGGGGCAGCTGCAGGCTTTGTCCCATCACAAACATGAACAGAAACCTTCCTGTGCACCAAGGAAGCTGCAGTGCACTTGGGTGAAATTCTGAAATGTGGTGCTGCCATACCTTAGCTTCAGAACAACCCTTTTAGAGATCAGTTCTAGTGTAAACATGGTATATGTTGAATCTCCTGAATAAGGAAACGGGAGGAAACGGAATCAGCTGCAGCTACAAATCCAGAGGCTTTGACAGTGTTTGTTTAAACGGATTTTGTTATTGTTCCACTTAAACTTTCTCTTCCTCTTACATTTTGGCATGTGAAAATTCCCATCTGTTGCCACTAGAAACTCATCAATTATGGTAATAATTTAACTTGTAAGACTGGAAAAATGTGAACTGTCTCACTCGTGCTGATATTCTGCTTTGTTAACCAGAGGAAAAACAAAAGACTGAGGTCAACACCTGCAATAACTTCAGTTCAAATTGAATATAACAGCAAGAAGCCTGTCACCCTTTCCCTGTGTGGAAGGTGGCTGCTACCAGTAATTCCTTACTTTCCACTTCCTGAATAAGTTCAGGGTTCTAAGTTTTAAGTGAGGTAGAGCTAGACTTTACAAGAGAAGGTAGTAAATGGTAGAGTTCTCCATGTTAACCAGTGAAGAGCTGACAGCCAAGTATTTTAATAAAACAGGCTGAGTGTCACACTTCATCTGTTGGAATGAAAAAGGGGTCAGCTGTGTTGTCACTCCACAGAGCCCACTGGTTTTTCTAAGTCAGTGGATTCTAGAAGGTATTATTGTCATTAAATTAATTTCCTGTAAATTGTGAACATGTTTGAGAAAGAACAGGAAAATTGCTTTCCCAAGGTTATACCAGAGCACATGTTTTTCTGGAAATGGTCTTTTGCTTCAAACAAACAAGCCAAACAAATTAGACCCCACATACTTAGGCAAAACAACTTTATATATTGCTAAAATCAGTGAGGAAGATAAAAGGTCTACTATGTGAATTTCTTTTCAATTTTCAGACTTGGAGACAGGGGAGAGGAGCATCCTTCATGTTTGTAAACACCACTTGAGGCAGTATTAGTCACAAATGAAAAGAGTATACTTTGCTAATATGCTGAGCTTGTGTCTTAGCCAAGTTTTTCAAGTTACTAAGGAAAATACCGGCTGAAGCACCTTCAAGTATTCTACACCAATGAGATCTTCTGTTTATTTTTCTATGATAACCACCCATTTGCCTAAATTCTTCTCACCTTTAGACGTTTTTCAGCTCTGTGAAGTTAGCCCTCGCGATCTAAAAATAGCAAGTGTTATCTGTTTCACTGGAATAATACCTGATTTCTCTACAACATCCACTTCCTATTCAGAGCATTCAAAATATGCCTAAGTGGTTGATGCTTTCTGATAATGAAGGGACAAGCATTTCCTTTGTATGACACACTTTTTATTTTACTGTTTCTTCAGGAACTTAGTCCTGTGACTAAAGCTTACTTTGCACAAACTTTATAAATAGGCCTTGTATGATTGCTTGTATAGACAACAGAAAATCTCAAAAATTCAAGTGCTTTTAAAGGTTAGTTCTCAGAACTGCATGGGTGAGGAAAATGAAAGGGAACAGGTCTAAAGAACACAGTGAGCTGAACAAAAGATAGGCTTCTTGGAAACTGTTGTCCCCATTGTATGCAAATTACCATCAATTAAAAAAATCTGTTATTTTAAAGTAACTTCTCCAAAAGCAACTTGAAAAGGAAACCCCAAGGACTGACTGAAAAATAAGACAAAGGCATGTTGACTGCTGTCCAGTAACTGGCTAATCTGTACAGTTAAAAAATGACTCTGTGTTTGACAAGCTCCCGTAGATGCCTAAGCAAAAATGATCTGGTCAATAGTCATTAAGGTGGACTGACTCTCCTGAAATGCCACTTTTTCCAGAACGCTAGCTCTGTTCCTCAAGTCAGAACAGGGATTCCCAAATCAGTATTTTTGGAAAACTCATGTATTTCTGAACACTTCCTTGGTTGTTTTGGAAGTGAGTTGTGACTATAAAACTGAGAACTTTACACTCTGGTTAGGCCAGTGAAAGCTGAGGGTTCTCTGCACCGTTTCATACTTGAGAAGTCTTGCTGGTGCAAGTATTTGAGACACTGCTAAGAACATTAGATACAGATATCTCTTATTTGGGAAAAAGATAGAAAATGTCAACGTCTGTCTTGGGTAGTGAGATAATTTTTAAACTTCCTCCCCAAGAGGAACACCTGGGAGTTTAACTGGAAAAGCTGTGGTAACAGTCAGCTTGGCAGTCCTAATTTGATGAGCAATTATGTGGAGCGTATTGCAAGCTAAAATCAGCCTTTTCAATCTAATGAGCAGTTCAGCTCCTGGCATTCTGATTCCATGTGAAATGACTGAATGTGCATTCTGCTAGTGATCCTGTTGCCGTGCCTGTTTTTGTCCAGGATATAAACCAGCACACAGAAATTTGGCAAAGTTCGTTATGAACTAGTTCAGCCTGGCGTGCAGAGACAGGAAGGCAGGTTCTTCTCCTGCCTTTAATGTAAACAGTGTTTCTGTTCTTTTGCCCAGTCATGTGATACAAAGCAGTTACAACTACTCACACTTCCTTGTTGATATGAAAAGGGATTTACAGAACCCTTTGTAACACCAAAAGCACCGGACACAAAAAATAAATGCACATTCTGGCTTAGTTTAGTTCATGTACTGCTGACATGGGCTGGGATGACAAAAGTAGTCCATTCACACATTAAAAGCACAGGTGTTTCTTTCTGGCCATCACTAATTATTATGAAAAATGCAGTAACTGGTGTAGTTACTGGGGCATAAATATCAAATATCTGGAAGAACACAGTGTCTTCTTTTCTGCAGGGTTAAACAGCTGACAGATGAAGAGGAATGTTGCATCTGCATGGATGGGCGTGCTGATTTAATCCTGCCGTGTGCTCACAGTTTCTGCCAGAAGTGCATTGATAAATGGTAATATAAAGGATATTAATTATTTCATAGTATGCAGAGGTTATCTGACATGTTTCAGTTTGGTTTGACAAATTCCATGGTTGCCGTATAATTTAATGTCTGAAGATATTTTCGAGCTAATGTACATATGATACATAACAAGCCTGAGTAAAGTCAGACTGCAGCAGAAGGAAAACAGGAAATTTTGGAAAAAAGAGACGTGAAAGTGCTCTTCAGCATTTGTTTTGTAATTTCTTACATCTTTTTATTCTTCTAAAATTAAATGGTTTTAGTCTTGCTCAAAAACTGGAGAAGATGGTATATGCAGATACTGGCATGTTATTCTTCAGAAAATCTCATTTAAGGCTTGTTAAGACCATGCAAATACAAAGGCAAGTTGGACTGTCTGTCACTTACTTGGGAAATAACTATCAGAGGAATTTTTTTGCCATATGTTATGCTTTCACTTCAAATAAATAGCATGCAATTTATTGAATTAAATATATCAGACTCCTCCAAAAAGATATTTCTTCTCAATGGCAGCACCTTCAAATTTATGTGTAACGTGTACCTTGCAGTGTTCAGCTTCACAGCAAACTGAACACCTTTTCAGCTTCTGCGTCTCTGATACACCAGTTGTTGGAAAAGTGGGAGAGAAAAATTGCTTTGTGGAGGAACATAGTTCTTGTCTGACCATGGAGGATTAGGGAAGTGTCGTGGCAGTCTGGCATTAGGGGACACAGACCTGCTCTGTTAAAGGCTTTGTTTTGGCTCGTTAATGCAAATGGTTTTACACATAATTGGTGCGTAAGAATTTGTTGTGTGGCTTTTTGAAAGACTTACCAAGGAAGTTGCTCTTGTAACAAACACCAGGCTTCCACAAGGAAAAAGCATAGTGAAAAATCACTGGATCTTGGAATATTATGAGTAATTTCTCTCTTCTGGGAAAATATCTTAACATCTGTCAGCAAGAGGGGGCTTAGTTTAGTGACTGTGGTGGAGAGTGGAGTGTATGCTGCTTTGGCAGATGAGTCAGCTGAACTCCTCACTAAGTTCCAGTTCCACCATGCTTTTTTTTGTTGTCTGTAATTTTTAAGGTTCATCTCCTCTTAATTTAGGCAGAAGAGGGCCTCCCAGCTCAAACATAATTGTTTTGGACCCCCAAGATAGTGGAGAGGGATGGGAGTCTGAGGGACCAGTTCTAAACTTCAGTGGGCTGTATGACCCAGGAAAGTATGGCTCCTTCTTCTCTTAATCTAGGAAGCCTATGGAGACTGGTTTCTAAAGACCTCAGCTGAATTCCTGAAGATAGGAAGAATTAATTTAGACAGTGAATTTCCATTTAAACTTTCTGGCCACGTAGCCAGATGCATCCTGTCTGACCTGAGCAAATGATTAGGAGGAACATGATTCCAAATTTTCACTCAAAGAATGGATCTCCGTTCAGAAGTCTTCCTCACAAAGAAAGACATTTTTAAACAAACAAAATAGATAGGTGTGATCCAGTTGTGATTATTCTTGAAGTTCTCACTGAATTGGGTTTTCTTTGGGTTTTGTTTGTCCGTCTGGGGGCTCTTTTGGCTTTTTCTGGCCAGCAAGAGACCATCAGTGAAAACTGCTCATTTCTGTGCCTTCCTAACAGGAGTGACCGTCACAGAAACTGTCCTGTGTGCCGCCGGCAGGTGACTGGGGCAGGAGATTCCTGGGTGGTGTCAGAGGCCCCCACAGAAGATGACATTGCCACTTACATCCTTAACATGGTGGATGAGGCGGGGCAGCCCCACAGACCCTGACCCTGCCCACCGGGCTGATCATGGCAGAACCACTTGAAGCTTTGGTTTTACCTCTCCTTGCTGTTCTTCCACAGTCTGTCCTTTCCTTCTCCTCTTGGCTGCTGTGAGTCTGCGCTGCTCTTCTAAAGCACAGGGTGTCTGAGCAAGTCTCTGTGTGTGCAGTCTTCATTATTAAACTGTTCTTTCAGCAAACTCTTTGATCATTAACAAAGTTTACTTTAACAACAGCGTTTGATATTAACAGTTGAACGCTCGATGAAGCAATTTTTAGCAGCACAACTACAACTGCAAACTGCTGTTTGAGCATCACAGTGTACTGCAACAGAGATGAACCATGGCAGATGGCTTGACCTCACAGTTCCTACCCTTAAAAGCAGTCCCTTATTCACAACTAATGTGAATAAAGATAATGATTTAGCACTAGTGGTTATTAATTTGAAATTTTACTGTTGAAACTTGAATATGTCCCACTGCCTGTTCTTCAGTAGGAAGTTATTGCTGCTCTTAGTGTTTACAGATACTTAATCTGATCTGTTATGACTTTTAGTATTAATTATTTTAAATCTGTTTTGGAGAGTGTAGGCAGATCTATAAATGTACTTGTGCACTTCCCCTTATTCTTCTAACAAGACTTATCTCTTAGAATATTTTTTTAAATATGGTATTTAGCATAGTCTTATTAGCTTGGAAACATTAAACAGTTTGGTACACAATCCTGAAAGCAGTAAATCAGCTTCTTGGTAGTTTTTGATAAAGAACTGCTAAAATTATTTCTAAACGTGGGGCGTATCTGAAGAGAATGCCTTTATTTGAATTAGCACTTAAGGTGTAGTTTAGTCTGATGCTGTGGTTTTATCTGTTCCTCTTGAGTTTTTGAAGCGATGAGATCCGAGTTAAAAGGTATATGAAGAGTTACAAGTGATAATCTAAGTAAGGGTGCTCTACTTTATATCTACAAGTGCAATATGCTTTTATGTAGCAGAGAGAAACTTCTTCAACAGTAATGTTGCTTGCAGTGAGATGTGCATGTGACAGCTTGGGATAAGGGGTGTCACAACTGGAGTGCAACAGTGTTTTGTGGCTAGCAGAATAAAATCCTTAAAGAGCTGAGTTTAGACAGTCTAAAATTGTTAGAATTCAGGAAACCCATCTTAAGCCTCTTGTGCATAAATATTGTTATGGAAATGAATGGCTACTGTAGAGAATTAATTTTTTTTAATAGATATATATATTAACAAATACTACTTTTTCTCACTCAGTAACCTCAAGTTAAAGTATTCAAGTGTAGCATTTGAGGGAATATCAGCATAAATCTTGCTTACTGTAAGGCTGCATTTTTCCTTACCATACCTGTTAAAATTCCATGATGCCATAAGGCTTAAGTTCTTTTGTCACAGACAGGTTCTGAAATAAAAAGCATGTGCACATGTAGATATGCATATTTAGGTTATTTTTCTTAATTGGCTACAAAATAATTTAATCAGATCTTGAAAATTTCTCTGTCATACATCAGTTTGTTAAAGAATGTGCACAGCATATGGCACCCATTTGAGCTTGGCTTGTGACACCGTTGTCGAATTTATCATAGGTTTTAAGAGAGGGAAGCAACGTACTCTTCATGTGTCTGTCATCTGAGAGCCAGTATGGCTTAGTGTGTCAATCTGTATTTAACTGTGGAAAAATCCTTTTAGGACTGTATATAGCTTAGAACTCTTTTTTTGTTTTTTTTTTTCCTTTCTTAAGCCATTGATAGCGATGAGATATTCTTTGGTAAATGTATGGAGTGTTTGGTTGCATAAAGGTGGTTATTGTTTGGGCTGAAAATTGTAACTGGCCCAGGATTTTCCACTAAAACGTGCAAATATTCCTAATCATGCACAAGTTCGGTTTCTTTTTGCTTTTTGAGCTTGCATTAGTCCATGTTCAGAACTTTCAAATAACCTTTGAATTTTTTAAACTTTTTATATCACTGGAACAGAAAGAACATCTAAATGAGAGCTTCAAGCTAACTTTATTTTTCAAGTACTTCAGGAATTATACTTCTGAACTGAGATTTTATAAGTTGACTTTCTGCTGAGAACTTACATGAACTTCTTAAAATGTAATTTTATAATGATGCAAAAAGGTTGTTAATTGCAGCATAATGACAATTACAATATAAACTAATGCAAAATTATTTAAATAGTGAAAAAGTAAACTTTTTATTCTGTACAGCTTTTTTTAATTAAGTTGCTGTAATTCACACTGCTGTGATGTAGATACTGTAATGTGTGCCTTGTAAAATATATCTGTACTGTATGTTATATGGAGAAATAGATACATTAACACTGAAAAACTAGTATTTTGGTACTGGTTGGTATTAGTCTGAAGTGCAACATTTAGCAAACAGTTTTGGAAAAGGAATTCATTGGCATGAACATGGCAATGAGTTGCAGAAGTTGGACCTTGAAAATGTGAATTACTGCAAATAGCTGTTAGTGGGGGGCATTAGAACAAATTAACTTTCTCGTGTTAAGTGAACATTTCTTACAGATTTAATGTGAAATTGTAATTTAAACATTAGAGGTTGTATTAATAGCTAAGAACATTCCACTATATTAAACTTTGTGTATGAATTGTGCAATAAAGTTACTTTGGAAGAAATGTCAGAGTTCTTTTATTATTAAGGAATCTCTTGGCTGTAGTACCACAGAAGTCTGAAAACTGAGTTTTGATCCAAATACAATTGCATTGTAGAGCTGGTGTGGTTAAAGGTGTGGCACTATGAGTCAGAGCTCTCTTAAAG
>VYZQ01043426.1:12468-33675 GCA_013400655.1 Mystacornis crossleyi
AAAAAAAAAAAAAAAAAAAACTGGCTCTGATTTGACCTCTTCTAGGTATACAAATAAATTGGAATCTTCTGCAGTGAGGGGAAAAATTAAACAACTCATAAAAGGACAATATTGAGGAGCAGGTTTGTGCAGGGAAAGGATGTTTATATTCACAGAAGTGTGATACACTTTTCCCCCAAGTTATTTCATCACATTTCTCATGGTATTTTAAAGTTTAAGAATGCTACGGTTTGGAATATTTTTTCTTAATTTTTCCTGGTTTTAAATAAGAATTGAAATATGTAATTATTGTAACTCTTTCCTCTCTCTAGTTACTTGGCTTATGTTTGGATCTTTCGAAGCCAAGGGAGAAATGGGAGAGGAATTCATTAACAGATCAGGAAATTAGAATGGATAAAATGACCAGTTGACAGGCACAGCAGGAGGTAGGTGTACCAGAGCAATTAGCAAACCTTTAGATTTACTGGGTTTCAGGTTTAGGCCCCATATCAATGTAATGGGCACGGTCCTTTTCTTTATGGGAAATGGTGTATTTAACTTCCTTATCCTTCCTTTAAAGAAAATTCTATACCTAATTAGAAGGCTTTTCTAATCCATACTCTTTCCAGTTCTGGAAAACAGGACAGCCACTGAGATCTGTGTGTACAGGTTTGAACTGAGCTGTTCAATCCCACCCCTGTAGAGCTGTATGTGCCAAATGCATTATTTTTGGAAGGAACATCTTGGCTGTGGTTCTTTGTGCTTTGCATCCAGCTGAATCCTGGAAGAACAGGCCCCTCAGGAAGCCCTAAGGATGTTTGATATAAGCAGGAGCTTTATGTTAACCTGGCTGGCCTGAATCCTGACACTGCACATACCTAATGCTTCAATTTTGTATTCACACGCACTCTGTAATGGAAGTAATGGGACAGTAATTAAGTATTTTCTTTGGTTTTCTGTTGTGAAATCATCCTTGAAGTTAACTTACCAAAGGTTTTATCCTCACCTGTTTTAAGTGGGTGAATGGAATTCTGCTTTATGAGTGTGTCTTAAAGATCAGTCATTTCAAAACTGAATTTTTGTTACCTGTCATTTCTTCAGATGTTTGATTCCAAGGCCTAGAATTTATCATTACAGCAATATTCTTTAAGGACTGAAACTTCTCCTGCTGGGACGTGTCACTGGGATGAGCCTGGATGGGGCTGTGAGCTCTTCCAGTGACCGCAGTGTGCGATCACCAGGTAACGCTCTGCTGTGAGCCAGCCAATGTTCCATCCGTGGGGGATGGGACAGCACGTTCTGCTCTTGTGTCTGAGCTGCCAAGATGTTCATCAGCAGATCTCTACTTACCTCACTAACCCATCGAAATTCAAATACCAAACACTGGGCATGGGGTTTGTAGGCCTAATATTAAAAGGAATTGTCAGTTTTGTGAACTTGGATAGAACTTTCTAGAGTGTGTGTCTGCTGGAATGAAGAATACAATCTAATATGTGATTAAATGAACACTCTTCTTTGATTCAAAGTGCTATTTAAAAATGCCAGGTGTTTCCACAAAGTAAGCTTAAAAGTAGTTGGATTGGAAACCTGCACTTCTGAAATTTGTATGTGTGAGCAGGCAGGAGTTTGATACAAGAGTCTGTGCTTCCATGCTGATGTGGTTCTGACACATTTTAATAGATCTTCAAAAAATAATTTTCACATGAGATGAAATTAGTGGTGTTGGTGTCTCACTATTACATGGACTGTTCTCTGTGCTGTTTAACAGTGGTGTTTAGTGCTTTGAGAGATGTGGGGGAGAAATGCACATTCATCATTTACAGATGAACCTGTACTCTTGTGCTTTGCCAGTGTCGCTTGCGTACAGAAATAAAGAGTTTGTGTACTGAAAGAGATTACGTTTTAATCTTCATCTAAAAATCCTGACTCCCTTTCTGACTGAAGTATTTTGTGTTAAGCTTTTCCTCAAAAGTCGTGGTGACTGTAGCAGGATCTCTGTGTTGATACTATTTATTTAAATCTGTCACTTGCTGGCTTCTTAGTTGGGTTTTGTCAGATGAAGCTGCTGTGCGTGCTCACGCAGTCATCACAGTACACCTTAAACTCCTCTGCCCTGAGTGTGAGGACTGCTTTCCTGCTCCCAGGCTGGCTGTCTTGACTCTCAGCTCAATATCCAGATGAGGCTCCAGGATCAGGAAGAGCTGCTGCCTGCCCTGCCCTGGCGCCCAGCGTGGATGAGCAGTGGGGGCAGCGATGCAGTTTCACTTCCTGAACTTTACGCCAGCTCTGGAGGGTTTGTTTTCATTAACACTGAATTGGTTTAAGCCAGATAAGCCTTTAGCCCCTTCTCCTAACTAGAGCTTACTGTCTTCTCTATCTCCACTGAGGTTTTTTTTCAGTTTTCATGCTTTATTTTGGTTTAATCGGTTTAATTGCACGGGGTTTTAGTTCTACGTACATGTGGAGATTTGGAGGAGCTACCGCTTTTTTGAGAGGTACACACAAAACCCATAACCATATTCTTTTACAATTCATTTATTAGTGTAATGTTTAATGCTTCCACAAGAGGCAAAAGATAAACATCATGTAACCCAGGCAATAGAAAGAAAAAGCGGTTTTTACAGACACCTTTTCAGACTTGGATTTTAACTAGGCAAAGAGAACAGAAAGGTTTAGCCACACATAAAGAACAATGATATGAGACAATAAGGTGGCTCTGGGCTGTAAAAAAAAAAATGTATTCTCCAGTAGCAGAGCAAATGCCTTAAGTTTGCTAAAGTAACAACAGAAAAAAATTGTTCAGGTAGATAGGTTGTAAACATCAATTAACCATAATTAACCATTTCAGGTTGAAAGTATAAAATGCTTTTGAAACAAGAGATTTAAAGAAGCCTTGAATAGCATTTGAACCTTTCTCTTAATGAAGTCAAGAGAAAGTAGGATATTCTTCCATCCTGCAGCAGTGCTTACCCAATTGCCACCTGCAGTGATGTTCTTCCAGCCCCCGAGTCAAACCAGCTGTGTTCTAACCAGGTTTGACCTCAGTGCAGTTGGGGGAATCAGCCACTGCCGTGTACTGGTGTCTGTGTGTACAGCAGTGACTCCTGCTGGACCTACCTTTCCACTCCACACACAGCCTGAGCCCACAAGGTTACGCTGAACAGCCTCACATTAGCACAAAAGAGCAACTTTAAAAAAAGAAAACAAGGCAAAACTTAAGAACTGAATTTGGGAATCAGTAATTTTTGCCTAATTAAAGGATGGCCGGGAGAAATGTAGTAGTGGAAGCTTGAAAGGATGTCTGTTTATATTTCCCCAAATACAATACTATAAGCCCAATTTCCCCTTAAAAGCAGCACACAAGAAAGCACAGAAAGCAGAATCTGTGGTCATGACCACTTACATGTTACTGTGGTTATTGTCAGAATCCCAATTACTGTCCATTCACTGAATATTCAAATCCAGTTTTCTTTTTTTTTTTTCAATTAACAGCTACAGACCTATTAGAACCTGAGGTAAGGAAAGCTGAAAAGGTATTAAACATATACAAATTCGGTATAATTTTAAGGAAACTAAATAAGAAATGTAAGTGACAACAAAAGCAGCACTACTAGCGATCTTCTGGTGAAACAACCCAAGTAAAGAAATGTTTACCAGATGGAAATACAATTGAAATTCTTCGTACCAAGCATGTTGCTTATTTAGCCTGGATGCAGATGTTTTTCCCAAATAATGTTATGTTGGTAACAGTTTATTAGGAAGTTGTACTGATGAAAATAAGACATTTGCATTTGATGCAGCTAAACAGCTGAAACCACTTTCTCAGACTTCATCCTAAGCAAATGACACCAATCCTGAGACTGCATTCTCTGAGCTGCTGAAGTTCCTAACAGTGAGGCCAACAGGGGTGCTGACTGAGAACTTGGGATGATTTTACTCTCGTACAGCTAGGCAGCACAATGTGGTTTCACTTGATTTTTAGGGGTAAAAGGAATACAAAATCTGGCACATTGCAGACATTTGGCTGGGGCACTGAAGAGCTGAAGTCAAATTCCCACCACCTGTCTGCAGCCCTGGTTTTGGATGAAAAACCTCTGCAATCGCTGCAGCTCCCTCTGCATGACACTGGCTAACTGTGATGCTGAGTGGATGGCCAGAACTCTCCCTCTTGTGCCTTGGACTCCCTCAGAGCAGCCTTAATTCCAAGCTGCTTCCTGATCTTAAGGTTTAGCTCTCTCTCTCGGGGCGTTTTTGCAAGGTTGCACAGCTGTAGGAGGTGATAAGGAGTTCCTCCGTCCCCTACTTTAGTGCCATTTCCTTGCAATCTCCATTCAGAACAGCAGGAACATTTAAAAGGTGTCCTTGCAGGTATCTCTTTGAACTGCCACAGCCAGAGGAAAGTGTCTTCAATGCCTCTATACATTTATGCCATTAATGGGTCGTTTGGTACTGGTGGTGTCACCACCGCCACTTTTGGCTGCATTTGCAAGGGAAAGTGAGACCCGAAGAGCTCTCGAAAGGAAGGCTGTAGGTGCCCAAGCTCCAAGAGAAGGACCTGGCCTAGGAAATACAAGTGGCACAAGACATCTGATGGGGCACAACATGCAGGGTTCCAAGTCAGGTGAGCCTTGATGGGCCGGTATCAGTTATTTGCTTTTTATGCATTACTGCTGAACGCCTGTCTGAAGAAGCCCAGCGTCTCTGTGCAGGCTATTAGAGAGCCAGGGCTCTAACCCTGGGCTCAGATCCTGCCTTAGGGACTGCAGGCCTTTGAATTGAGTGGTGCAGTGCTGGGCTCGTAGGCATCCCCACCCTCTGCTGCCCCCGGCCTCGAGTCCTTTTTGGTGTGAAACTGCAGCTTCTACAATACATAGGTGCCATCATGTTAGTACCTTTAACCCTTTCTGAAGGAGTTAAGTTACAGTTCCATCTGTTCCATCTGACACAGTTACATCTGTGTCATAAGGATAATGAAATAGAAAGAAGACTGAAAGTGATAAATACTCCAGTAGCTGTATTTTACTAACCACTTCCTCCTAAATAAATAGTTTAACATAACATACCATGATTTGAAATGACAGATTTCAAGTGGGCTGGCTTCTGTATAAATAGACAGCTTGACTTCCCATTCAGCTGTAGTCGACTAAAATACAGACTAAAACAAATGTGTAAAAATATGTCAGAAGTAGGACCAGAACCAGGTCTGGCATTTCTACTACTGATTCATAAGAACACTTCCCTTTTTCAAGTAAAAAATTTCTCTTTACATGCAACCAGAATTATCTGCATAAATTTCTAAGTAATTTGAACGGGCATATCCACATATTCCCATTACAAAGCAATAAAAAAAGTGTTCTCAACTTTCAAGGCAAAATTTTCATGATATAATTAGACTCATTACAATGTATAATAGTGATTTTGACACCATGTTTTCCACTTGCTAGATTAAAAAGCATTCATCTGCTGTTCTTTACTGACATCCTACGTAACAAGAGAAATTAATTAGTCATTGAACAAGATTACCCAACGTTGGTTTTTCTTGTTTTCCAATGTAACTACTGAAACACTGAGTTAAAAACTGTGTCAGAACACCTTCCAGAATGAAAGAGTAGCCTCAAAATTCTGCACCCCATAGAAACTGTGAATGAGTAAAGGGTTAAACGTAAAAGTGTTAAAAGCCATGGCTGGTACTGAGACTTGCAGGACCAAACCAGGGGGGTGTGTGCTGTCAGCATCTGCGGGATCCTCAGCTGCATGGCACAGATGCACTACAGATACTCTCTCTGGTTTCCCAGGCTACACTGCAGGGCACAGTTATGACAGTATGAAACAAATAGAACATGATTCTGAGTTTGCATTTAGTATTTACAGCAATCTTAAAAAGCCTAATGTTTGTAGAAACCAAAATCTTTGCAACGAGAATAATGCAGTAACAGATGACGGCAAACGCTGTTTACCTTCCACAGATACTCCCTTTGTCCCTGTACTGTTCAGTTATGTCTCCGTAGCATCAAAGACAGATGATTTGATTTTAATTCGCATTTTATCCTGCTCAGGAGGGACGTGTTCTGGTTTCTCTGAGTTTGTAACTACTTGGACAGAGTAGAAATATCTTCTGTTCTCATGGCATCAGCCAGGAAGCTGAGTTCATTGCACAGAGTCTCGTACCTGAAGGCCATCCGGATCTGGGCAACATTCGTCTTCCGAATGTCATTTCCCTCAGGCCCTTCCTTGCAATAATTCACCCCTAGGAATTTCTGTTTTTCCTGTGAATGGGATTAAATGTAAAAAGGAAGAAGTCAGTTCAACGGCTTTGATTTATTGCAGAAATAAGTGTTTGTTAGTTTAGTGAGTCCAGTACAAGTGAAAAGAGCAGTTTCAACCAGCTGGCCATTGAGCTCTTCCGCAGAGTCTTAACCAGTTTAGGAGATTTTAAGGCCAAAGTTTATCCATATAATCACTCAAAACTGCACTCAGTCTGGCTTGCTAAAACCCTCTGTGTGAGTGTTCAGCCTTCACTGCCACATCTTGCATGTGAGAGGGCAAAAAGAGGCTGAGGTCTCTTTTGTTAGTTAAATGTTGCACAAGAGGAAAATGAGTAGTTTTCACTAGGGAATATTGGAAGAAACAACAGAATATACTCATGAAAGCCCCTTCACATACCAGTTCCTTCAAAGAATTGTTCAAAAGTGACATAGAAGAGAGAATGCTTTAAAGTAAGTCCTGGAGAAAGCTTTGGCTGTACAGAATTTTAAAGCCAAAAGAGAATTTAATCTAATCTGACTGCCTATTAAACCAGAATATTTTCTGTAGTACTCCCTTTTAAGCAAAAACATGTCTTGCTTATGACAGGCTGTTTGTTTTTACTTAATGCTGAGCCATGATGTAGAAAACCACTGGCAGAGGGATATCACCCAAATAATTAAGTTTGTAACTGGAAGGAGAACTGAGTATAAACAGGCATCTGGTGTCTCTACATATTTTGAGAATTCCAAAACAAAGCTAGTGGGGAAAAGTAATGTTAACACTTCACTTGTAACGTAAGACTGCATAGCAGATAGTTTGTGACTGTTTCCGGAAAAGAGGACAAGGATGTGCACAAATACATCCCTAGGCACCTGCTAGTCAGTGTTCAGACTATTGACTTCTGGGTTTCTACTTGCCCTAATATTCACAAAAGAGGTTTTCCAGCCACAGTTACCTTATCCGACAATCCGCTCTGTAGAACGCTGTTTCTTGCTATTTCACACAAGTCACACGTACTTAGTTTCCACACCTGAGCTGCAATAGCATATTCTTCCATGAGAGCTTCCTGCAGCACCAAAATACATTTAATATTAAATTATATGTAAATAAGATATAAATGGGGATATGCACTCATTACTAATTAAGGATTTTATACATGCTCTTTAGACAGCTGTGAAAAATTAGAAGTTTAAAACTTTTAAAATCACAATTACTATGAAAAGAATTGATTATTTCAAATTTCCCAAGGACTACTGGTTAATAATTAATAGACACTGGGTATCCAGTTAGCTTAGTCTAAGAAATTGCAGCCTGCAGTCCAGATCCTTGGAGGCATTTCTTAGGCAATTGCAAAGGAGCCCCCAGGGCACACAGACACCCTGGAGCACCCAGTTGTAAAGCTGGAGTGAATATGCACATGGACACGCAGCAGGGCAATTTCTTGCTCCGGCCCTCCCGCACCAGGCGGGCGGGTGTGGCCCCAGCGGGCTGTCCCAGAGGATCTTCCCCACTCCACGGGACTGCATCCGTGCTCCAGCCAGCGGCAGCTCCGTGTCCCGGCCGGCAGCCAGCCCGGGCCACGGCCAGCAGAGCTCGGCTTGGCCTGGGACACGGAGCTGAGCGACGGATGGGCCCCTCTGGGCACAGCACGGCTCCAATCGGTGCCAGCCACAAACGAGGGCATCACAGCCAGCGACCGGGCACTCCTGTCCTGCCGGGCCACCCAAGGGCAGGAATCTGTTTCAGCTCACTGAGCAAGCAGCTCATATGTCATCTTGAGATTCCACATCGTGTTTTTGTAATGTACTTCCCCAGACTTATTAGAGTAAGGAAACTGGACTTTCCTGGCACTCTAGAGGATTGTTTATGAAGGCTCAAACCTCCCTTCAGCCTCATCCTTCATTTTATACTTCAACAGCCAACACTGGAGAGGCAAGAGTACAAAAGAAACATAATTAGGAAATCAGACATTTCCTTCTGAAGCCTAACAGTGAATAGTAGACAGAGAATGAGGAGGGAGAATGAATGAATGAAAGACATGACACTATGTCCTAAGCAATGAAATAAAACAGCTTTTAGGTCATTCTGGACCCGTGTGGTGCTGTTGCCAAATTCAAAGCCAGTGCTTTTTGCCATTCCTACCTTTGTGTAATGAAACTGCATAGGGTCATCTGTGGAGAGGGAGACATGCAGTCCCTTATGGAGAAATTCCCGTAGTGGATTTTTTGAGTACTCCAGGAATAGGCTGTTGTTACTAAGTGGGGACATAGCAATGGGTATTTGTGCAAGATAATAAAGATACTGGAGGACAGGGCTCTGCAAAACAAAACACAGTCAGCATTTAATGGTACTATAGGATAACGAAAAAGAGCCGGATTTCCCTTGGATAAAATGGAAACAGCACTACAGAGGGAAGACTAAGGCCAAAAAAAAAAAGGTTGACATTAAACCATGACTTCTCTACGAAATATTTAAAAGTCTGAATTTTAAATCTTACTGATCTTTATAAAAATAATTTATGTACTTAAATATAGGTGTCATGTTTATAAAAATAAGGTGACTAATATTACTGTAGATTAGTAAGTATATATGACCATTATGGGCACTGCATTTGATCCAAGCTGCATACCTTCCCCCAAAACCTGAAAGTTACAGAAAACAGATGGGCGAGAACTTCTAAGCAATTTTTTATTTCCAAAGCTGCAGTCCAATAAGTAAATTTTAGGAGCCAAAGAAGTTTTAATTTATGAGAAGTCACGTGTTGCTGTTGTACATAATATAAATGATCAGTGATCGCCTTGTCTTTATTACTATTTTGCCTTAGTCAACCTTTGAACATAACAGGTACCTTTATTACTGTTACTATTATTAGTACCTGCTACGCCATCTTATCACACCAGGCCACGCAGGAGAGACTGAAGAGGAGAATGCTTTGGTCACACGCTGCTTTATTGCTACTCTGTCTGGGCCTAATTTTGGGAATTATTACTTGTGAGCATAGTATTAGACATGACTTTAGGCAAATTTTTTCTTTGTTCTTGGTTATGTTGAAAAATAGAATTTTCCAGCATTAACCAGGAAAATCTCACTTACAAGGGAATTCCTGAAAAATTACAGTAAACTCAGTACAAGTCTGCCACCCACTGACCAATTATTTTAATTATGAAACAGTGCCCTGCAGATGGGGTTGAGTGATGGTTTTATTAACTGATGTGGCAGGAATTATAACATTCGTTCTGTCATAACAATTAAGTTCTATCTAAAATACTGTTGTGTCAAACAGCTATGTTGAGTTTCTTGATCAAAATAATCAAGCCCTTAAAGAACTTCTGAATGAACCCTGAAGTACAGAAATGCCAATCAGAGAAAATGACCTTTGTCCCCGTAGAGAAAAAATGAGAGCTTTCCTTAAGTTCTTCTGGGACTAAACCAGGGAGGAGTAACAAGTGTAAAGTTTTAAGTTTTGTTCATGTAATTTTAGCTCTGCTTGGAGTAACCAAAAACAGGTGCTGCCAAGTCTTTGTCGTATCTGAACAGTTGATCTTCCTTCCCTGTGAAGACAAAGCTGCCTTTTTTTAGCTTAAGAACAGGAAGTTCAGTTGAGCTTATTTATTTCATTGAATCATTAAACAGTTTGGTTTGTAAAGGACCTTAAAGATCATCTGGTTCCAGCCCCCAGCCATGGCCGGGGACAATTTTCACTAGACCAGGTGGCTCAAAGCCCCATCCAACCTGACCTTGAACACTTCCAGGGATGGGACATCCACAGGTTCTGGGCAACCTGTGCCAGTGCCTCACCACCCCCACAGTAAAGAATTTTTTCCCAGTATCTAATCTAAACCTACCCTCTTTCAACTCCCCCTTGTTCTGTCACTACCTGCCCTTGCAAAAAGCCCCTCTCCAGCTCTCTTGTAACCCCCATTTAGGTACTGGAAGGTGCTAAAAGGTCTCCCTGGAGCCTTCACCTTTCCAGGCTGCACAACCCCAGTGCTCTCAGCCTTTCCTCAGAGGGGAGGTGCTTCAACCCACTGAGCATCTTCATGGCTTCCTCTGGACTCCCGCCAACAGGTCCACGTGTTCTGGTGTTGGGGAGGGGGGGTCTGGGTGGAGTTTCTGACCAACCTGAGGAGTTACTTGTGCCTTGCTAAGAAAGTGAATTAATGGGGCAGCCCAAAATTAATTTTGGGCTGCTCAGATTAAAGTCAGTTTGGTGCCTGCTGTTCGAACCAGTGACGGATGTCTGAGCACACAGTGATTCGTTTAGGAGCAACCAAGCAGTACCTTCTTCAGGAGCAATCCATGAGAGATGTTGTCGGCTGTCAGAAAGGCAGAAACAAGGTGTGTGATAGACCCAGCTTCTCCACAGTGAGGTCGAAACAGGAAAGTGCACATGCCTCTTTCCCTGAGGAGATTAAAAGCAAGTTCCACTTACAAAAAAGGCACTGTTCTTTATGTATTTGGTATATAACTGTCATTAATATGTGAATTTAAAAAGAAAAAAATGAAGTTACACATTCTCATACAGTTTGATGTGACTTCTAACCAGGCCTGCCTGTAGCGGGCTGCTGTCAAAAACGTGCGTCCCTCTACTGAAGCCCCTTCTATCACCAGACATATTTGTGTCTTCTTCTTTCCTTCCTCAATTAGCAATTGTCTACCCACTGGGTGAACAGCTACTGAATGGATTTAAATGGAGTGAACTTACAGATGGAAAATTCAGTAAACCCATGCAACCCATGGCTGCAGAATTCCTGGTTCAAAATGAGGGAAGAAGGGGAAGCACGTTGCCAAGAGTTAGCTAACGGTACTAGCGTGATGAGAGCCTGCCATCTCACCAGGATAAGTGTGGCATAAAACCACACCCTCAGAAGCAGAGATGTTCTAAGAATGTTAGTTATTACCCCAGACTTCACACTGCAATTTCTAGAATTATGTTTTCATCTGCATTAAGAGTGATACTGGGTTTGAGGTTTTAATGGACCCTATTATTCAGTGCAGACCAATGTCCCATAAATATCTGGAGATGTTTAAAACACAATTTTGACAAGGACTGCTAGAATATAAGGCAGTTCCACAGTGGAAGTTCAGTTGCATTTCTCCTGATGTGAGGATGTAATCCATCCTTGCTAATATTACTAAAAATATAAAACACTCTTGTCATGGTTGTGTTAACTCAAGTACTCAGTATGATTAACAGGGGGAACAGTTGTACTGACTCACTGGTGAATTTTGTTAGTATCTCACTTAGCTGCGAAGAATATTTAATGATTATCTGGGGCCATTTTAATACAGTAGTTGAAATGATCTTGAGGTAAAAAAGAAATGCATTCGTTCCAGCAGAATCTGTCCTTGGAATAGAAAAAGCATGTAGACTGCAGAGAATGTAAAGGAAGTCAGGAGAAAGGGATGACTTATCTGCTGTAGTGTGTCCTTTCCATGACAGAATTAAAACTAACAACTATGTTTGTTGCACACACAAGGTAATTTAAGGTGGGTGTTTGTATTACGAGTTTTGATCAAATAGGATGGTAGAGACATGAATGCTTGAAGTAGCAGTGGGAGAGAAGAAATAACATTTGGAATGTTAACTTGGATAAAATTGTAAAATGACAGATCTGTGCACCTTCTATAAGAAAATCCCCAAACATTTTCTAAATAACTAAAATAACCTAAATAACGAAATGAACCAAATCCTTGCAGGGTAAGTGATGACACTGTCTATCAATGGATAACCTCACTGCGCCTCAGCTGGACTCAGTTGTGCAGGTCACTCAATGAGTCAGCTGCAAATTTAGCAACAAAACCTCGCGTTGAATTTCAGGCTTTCCTGAGCCTGATGCCAAAATCTGCTCTGACAGTCTGATGTCAGTAACTCCCTGCATTACTTGCCCAGATGCTGGTCTCAAAAGCAGTAAAACTGAGTGAGTCAAGAAGCCTGCTAAAGGCAGTTAGCTGGATGTGCAGTTTGTAATTGTGTCCTGCTTGGTCTGTCTCTGAATGCAGCAGCCCTTAAGCCAGTGAGTCACAACAGAACTTTGTGTCTCTTAAATTAACAGGAGATAGCAAGCCCCCAAGAGGCAGGTACATTGTATTTGGAAATCCACTGTGAATCCAAGCAAAGGTCAATAAGTGAGTTTTGTGGGGTTCCTTCTTTTGCTTTGTTTGATATATGCAGCTTTAAAAAACCCCAAAATACACACAAATATCAAACCAAGATATTAATCTGATGCCTCTACAATTTCTGAATATTTCATTTGAATTAATTCTGTAGTTAGTATTTTCAAAATATCTCAAGTACTCAATTATTTAAATAATTATTAAAAAATAACCCTTGGTTCAGAAGATCTGTAATCTAGACGCTGACTTAGTCTGAGAGCAAGTTACTGATTTTCTGGGAAAAATATCTACTTACCTCCTAAGGTTGTTTAGCAACATGATGTTCACATACATATAATACAAATAATAGCTATATGGGGGATTCTTCTCACTGGTCCAGAGGTCAGGGTTAAGGCTCTTGTCAGAGAACATATGGCCACTGTGTTTGGATTCATCATCAACACTGTCAAAGCCAGTCACCTGGTGGGATAGGAAATTCACAGCAATTAGGGTTTTCTAGAAGCAAACTTTAGTGTCATTTACTCTTGTTCCAGGACTTGCTTGAACCAAGTATCCAGTCCCTCTTCCTTTGTTTCCCTCCCTATCCCAGCAGTCCTGCTGCTCTGCATCCCACCATACCATGCACACAGCAGGAATAAAGTGTTTTCCTAAAGTTTTACCCATTTTTTTCTTCTGAGACAAACAGGAAGCTCAGGTGCACTAAAGTCTTCAAGCTCCTGCAGGGGCTTACAGAGCTGCAAGACTCCCTGTGATCCAGACTATAATCCTTTGAACTCATCTGTTGTCTTTGATCAGCAGCTGAAAGCACGAGGCTCCCAGCAAACCTCAGAGTTCTGATTTGGGGCACACTCGGAAAAGTCTGTGTTAACCTTGTCCCAGCAACGACATCCCCACTTCTCTCCCTGAGATCCATCAGGATCTAAACAATGCATCCTTTCAGCTGCCTCCTTCTTGAAGGCCAGTCCAGAAGCAGCTCAAAGTACCCATCCTGGATGATGATGCACAAGGGCAGGCAAACATTTTTGGTCATTAATGAAAGGACAAATAAATAGGTGCTGGGCTGCTGAGGAAATAAACAGCTTATTGGACAACAGGACCTCAGTCAGACTTTTATTAAATTGTATGTCAGGGCTTTGAAACAATAATACAAGCAATCTATGGAGAAGGAAGCTTTTTTAGTGTCTAGGAACAGCTGTGGGCCAAATAAAATATGAGTAGTAGAGGATCCATTTCATGCGAGACAGAAAATCCAAACATACTTACGTATTTGAGGAATAGGTGCAATTCTTTGTGGTCTTTGGGATTGATTGTTGCTTCAAATAAAGGTACAAAGATGTTCTCCAACATCCTCCCAAAACTAGGCAGAATATTTTTAGACCTAAATATGTCACTGAAGGAGAAAAACAGATGCATTCTTTAATAAGCTTGTATTGTCCTTCACTTTCATATTTTCTGTTATTTGTGTACATTCTAGAGCTTCAGTTACATCAGGTTCAGAAATTCAAAGTTTATGTCAGTGCAGATTGTCTCTGTGCTCTGTTTCCTGCACTGCCTGGCACTCTGCTGCATCCAGGCTCTGCTGAAGCTCTCAGGTGCTCCAAAAATAGAGACAGCATGCAGGGGCAGATGCTGCCTCAGAGCAGTGACCCTTTCCCTTGCAGACATCCCCAGGATAAGGATAGATAAGGAGCTACCTCTCTTGAAAGATTCTGTTTCCTAAAGTTGTAACTACTCCAAAGGAAAGTAGAATGCTCTGCTTTCGTGAGCCTTTCAGAAAAAAGGGACAGGACTTCCAAGTGCCACTAAGTGCATGACTTATTCAAAGTGCTGACTGTGCCATGCATGTAAGAAATTGCTGCATAAGAAATTAAAGAAGAGAAACTTTCTCCCCAGTGAAAAGCGCACTCTGGGGGATATATGTGACTGTGACAGCTCCTTCTCCACTCGTACTCCTACTGTGACATTTCAAAACATGAAGCTCAGCTATTAAGTCTAACGAAATTATCAGGGGAGACTGTATTACAACACACAGCATTGGAAACAAAGAAATGAAGTCCCAAAGGATGCTTAAAAACTAAGAAGAACTGATAAGGATTTAAGCTGGGAAATCACCAGTCGGAGTTGTTCCCAAGTTCACTGTCATTTAGTTACTAATCTTGATGATAACAGTTTTACAGAGCATTTTCTGCTCCTTCATGGAATTCAAGAGTTGATTTATTCTTATTACTAAATTGTATTTTAACTTGCCTTTGAATGCAGCTTGATTTCACTCAGTTGTAATTTTTGGTTTCAATGTGTTCAGACTTACAAATAATTCACAGTAGTTTTGAATAGCTTCATAAAGAGTAGATTCAATTCCCATCTCCTGTCTTCCACCCCCAGACTGTCAGGAAAACTGCACCAATGGTCAGAAATAAATCTCCCAAGCTATTGCTTATAAATAGAACTACAGGACAGCTAATAAGCCATCTAAATATTATCAGAAATTAAGTCATTGGTATGATTTCAAACTATTAAGATTACCAAGAGCTCCTGATTACTTACTAGATTCTGGGAACCTGAATTATCCAGCGCATATTAGGGGAATAAACTTTATGCTTAATGAACCATTTTGCCAAGTTCAGCCATTCATCTGGAGACCGTCCATAAATGGATAAGCGGGGTTCTGTGTACTGGTACTTACTTTCTTCTAGTTCACGGGCTACTTCCTAGTAAGTAATAAATATATTTGCTTTAATACGGACACTAAGATCATTTACAGCTAGAAATATATTTATCATTGCATTTTCCTCAGAGCAGACATAACTGTATTGGCACCCTCTAAAGATAAAGGGAATCTCTTGTCTTTCAATCCATTGTTTTATTTTTAGGCATCTAAATATTCTCCTAGCAAGCTACCTCCAATATCATGTGAGTATAACTTAATTGTATATATAACTGGGAAAAACTCTAACACCTCCTTTTGGAGGACAATGTTCTTGTGCAGTCATTACTAACATCTTTGTCAGACCTAAGTTTAAGATTGATAAATCAGAATTAGACTATTTAAACTACAGCAAACGTCCACGTAAAATCTGCAGAACAATGGAGGATCTGACCCAGAATTTGTGGTAGGAAGCAATTTTATGGCAATTAATTTTAGACAATGCTTCTGTACATTCAAGAAGAGCTGACATAAACTACATCACAAAAATGACTAATTTTTTTGTTCTAAGAAATTAATTTGAAGCCTGTTACATGCATGTGCAGATGCAGATTCATGCAGAGGCACTTCCCTAGCTCCTCCTTCCCTAGGAACTACCAGTAGCCAACTAAATCCTAACAAAATACTAAACCAGTGAATTGACCCTTGGCTGCTCTCCATCAGTTTTAAACTACCCACAGCTCAGCTTTGAACTCATACACAGTTTATGTGTATGTTTCTAACTCCTAAAACTATTCAGAAAGCAGCAGGGGCTGGCTTAGCAGAGGTTTTCCTCTGAGGAATTGTGGAGCAAGCCAAATGCTTGGAATCACTTAACCATAGTGTTAGCTCTATATACAATTATGACATCACAAATCTTTTACAAACCTTCATTTCTCTACAGCTGGAAAAGCTTGAAACTTATTTACCTTGACCATACGAGCAAAATATTCACCACCAATATAGTTCTCAGTCTTCAAATACAAGTCCCTCAGCTCACTGGCACCGACTGGATTGTACTTGGAATTGAATTTGTCAAACCGATGAAATGTTTGACGTCCCTGGAGGAGGAAAAAAACCCAAATAACCGTGGTTTTAAGAACACACAATAGTTTATAAATTCCATTGCCTAGAAATAAAAGGCACAGAAAAGAAAAATCCTGTGGTAACTTCTTTCAAACATGCACTGTAATGCACGTAGTCAAATTCTGATTTCGTATGTTATCATGCAAACATTGTAGAAACTAGAATTTCACACTTGGAAAACTTAGCTTTTTCCCATTTGTTTTGTCATTCTGCTAGACTTACTGCATGGACATCTAAAGAGTCTACAGTGAGGTCATAGGGGTCCATGTGAAGGCTTTCGAAGACTTGCTTTAAAGTCATCTTCTTGCCTTTTTTCTCTGCAACAATCCTGTCGGGCTCCGTTTGATAGGTGTGCTTAATAAACCTCAGTAAGTGCTTCTGGTTCATGCAGGCAGCAGCATGGATATGAGTGTCAACCTGAAATCAAAAGGTTATTCATGCTTATCATCCATCTACATAAACTTAATTAGCAAAGTATCAATGTCACTGACAACAGGGACTAAAGCCTTCTACAATATTCCTTAAGCAACAAATGGATTAGTGCCTAAGGAAATCAAAATGTTTCAGAACTCTGACATTTTGATTTTGGTGGAATTATTCAATAAGCAGAACTGTAAGTAAAGTAGCCCTCAGTTAGTAGTTTCCAGTTTAAACAGGAAGATTTTCAACAAGATTCATTCTAAGTGCCAATCACTAACCCTGGGTTCAGATTATATGTGATACTTCCTTAAAGGACGCTCTGATCCATTAATATCCTTTTACTTCATTAATGAGTCAACAACGCTTCTCTAGCTATTGACTGTGGTTATAGCTATCCCCACTGACTGAAGAGGCTTGGAATTCTCAGCCATTTCCAAAAGCAGAATTCATTTTTGCATTTCAACCGTATCAAACACCTTAGGTGACTAGAACTGAAGAATATACACGAGAGATTTTTGTCACCATTTTTTCCAAGTTTAATTATAATACAGCAACTCATAATGCTGACAGACTTTTCAGATCTCTTTTCTTAGATCTCTTCACACACTAAGGGAAGTGCAAATTCACAGAAGGGCTGAGAGTACTCCTTCAGGTTTTGTTGGGAAAAAAACCCACAAAACTATTGACAAGAAACAAATGATTTCCACAGGTCTGCTTTGCTTTTGCTCAGAAGCTTGCACTGCTACCTGAGCAGCCTCTGTTGGAACACAATCCAGAGAGACAACTCACGAGATCTGGGGGGTTGGCTGTCATTTAAGTTTTCCCTTCAGTATGTGTAAGGCCTTAGTAACACTAAAAGAACTTCTCAGATAAACCAAATACTCTGATAAGCCAGCTGTAAGGAGCCACTGAACCTAAATGTCTGCAAGGACTCTCATCTGAGACTCCTCTGTCCAGGAAACTGCAAACATGGACACGTACAAAGCGAGCCCAGCGCATTCCCCTTTGTGCAGTGACTCTGCAGTTTCACAATCCACAGCAGAACTAATCAACATCCTTATCTGCTTTTAAGGATCAGCAGCAAACAGATCACAGAGCACATGAATAAGCCACCCTCCTGCAGTGTTAACCTGGGTTTATGCCATGACATACAGGGCACAGGAATGCCACTGCTTCACTTGCCACCTGCAGTGATTTTATTTGCATGTTATATATACACAAGTTTTTGCAGCCTCTCCCTGTGAATGTCAGTCGCATAACTAAAGACCAGGATATAAGACTGAATCCTAAACACGTAAGTGTTAATCACTGCCTAAGTCAAATATACCAGACACATTAAAGCTAAATGAAAAAGAAACATATTGCTGTCTCAAAGTACAGAACATAAAGTACATTATTAATGCACAGGAAACAATGCTGTGTATAAACAGTAGAAACACCTCCACTTAACATATTATCACCCTCTTCAGTGTACTTGTATAGATAATTTGAGCCCTAGTGCATTTTATACATGTGCTTACTCAGGTTAATAAACATCCTCTGGTTTAGGCACAAATGTTGTTTACTGTAAACTCTTCCTGGAACAGTGAAATACCACTAGGCTTGGTTAACTTGTATAGGAGAGTGAACCAACTTAACAGAGGCCCTATAGGCTCTAAACATTCATGAAAAGTAAGTCATAAACAGAGAATACAGGTGTAGGGACCCTGAATAAGTGTAGTTTATTGACTTTCAGAATGCAGTAGTTCCAGCAGTGGCTCAGCTACTGGAATTAATGAGTCTTGAAAAAAAGTCAGAACAAAACAAGACACAGCACTTCCTCTTTATGTAAATCAACATGAATTCACTGCTGTTAGGAGGGCAAGGACGGAAAGCAAGGAGGCTTTTTGTTTCTTTTGTTTGCTTGTGTGCAAGGATCACATCGCTTTTAGAGCCCTGCTTCCTGTTGAGAAATAATTCTCTGGAGGGTGCCTTTGCTGTTCAGTGAGCTCCTGTGACATCGTCTCCAGTCCCCACAGACACATCACACACAGCCCTAGAGCTGAGCTAACCATGGTAGGTTTATTCTGATAACAAAGATCTGCCTTTTTTTTTTTTCTTTTACCTCCTTCTCCTTCAATCTAAACATACATATCTGCCAAAACTTAAAAGACCTTTCTGGAATCTCCTTCATGCTTTTTCCATAGAATATTCACTATTTTAGCTACCTTATTTTACTACCCAGTAGAATTTGACCTTTAAGCAAGCAGCAACTTCAGTAACAAAAAGTCATAAACGACTCAAGTCTAAAGTCATCAGAGTATCACACAGCTTTTTTTTCTTTATTGTTTTTTAGCAGAAATGCAACTTTTTAGAAGGTTTTAAGCACTTGAGCTTTGAGCTACCCTAGCACATAGTTAGTGTGTATGCTCTTGTACGTTTCTACCATGCAGGGGGTATCCTAACTGAATGAAACATCTGAACACAGAACCCTTGGGCAGAGCTTAGATGGGCTGATTTGCTTAGGCAGATTATTGTCATTGTTGTTGCTATCATTATGTGAAATGTTATCATGCTAAAAGATTGTTACTAATTTCATTGTAATTTATTACCAAAGGCTTCTACTAAAGCAATTTGAACAGATTGAATTCATATAAGGGTGGTAAATATCCCCTTTGCCTCCTTCCTCCCCCCAAAAAGACAAAGCCACTCCCAGTTTAAGATGTTACTATTTTGTTCTTCATACAATATATGAAATAAGCTGATGCTTTTCTGGACCACGAAGAACACACCTCTACCACAAAGTTTATTTGTTTCTATTTGCAAACATTCTGCTTGCATTTTCAAATTCACTACAGTACCACTCCAGCCCAGTTTCTCCTAAGTGGAAAAAAATCCCCGTCTGCATTCCCTGAACCAAATTTCCTGTTGCACTGCTTATTGTCCCCTCCCCCAGCAGAAAACTTTTCACTCAAGGTCACATTAATCTTCAGTGGAAAGAAAAACAGAATGAGTGACAGAAGCCTGTCTTGGAACACAGTGTTACACCTTCAGTGAACTCACCCTTCTAACAAATGGAAACGATTGTTTACATAAAGGTTAATTTCTCGTAATTCCATCATTCAAGCGATGGTGGACATCAGCTTTTTGCACTTAAAGGATGGTAGAATTCCCTTCAGTCAGCAAGTCTCCTTTTAACAAAGCCAGGCTTGCTTTCTCTGCGCATTCTCAGTTCAGGCTATTCCATTCCCTTCCTCACTGCCCTGACCACCCTGTGCTTCTCTCTGCAGGCTTTGGGGTGAAATCCTGTCCTTCTCAGGCAAGGTGGTTACATCTGGGTACAACTTACAGCTTGAAGGAGTTGCCATTGCCCTCCACATCTAACCAGCACCAGCTTCCCTCAACCACTCTGCCTCCTCCCCGATCTTCCTGCATTCCTTCTCTTTCCTTCCACTATCGCTCAGATCTCCACAAAACATCCAGCTCAGATCTGTTTTATGGATCCTTATCTGTGCATTTCAGAGACAGTGTTGCACTGAATTAGGCATATGAGCTCAATTCAGAATGATAAGTGATAAATACAGCAAAAAGAAATGCCAATGCCAGCCCTTATAAGAACACTGAACTTTCCCAGGGCATGGATTAGTAGCGTCCACAGCTGAAAACTGCCACATTTTCTAAACACATACACTTTAACTTGTAAATACTTCTAGCCCAATAGCTATGGGCTGCATGAACCTGACACTGAATCCTCAGCAGGCTTTACTTCAGTGCTGAATTGAAGGGAAATCATTTGTCATCCCACTGCTAGATTCCCTGCTCATCAATACATTCATACTGCATCAGCTTTTCTGATAGGATGCAAAGCTTTATACAATGTGATTGATTCTCTCCTTGCAGTTCTTTAACAAGCATGAGAGGCAGAAGCACAAAATGCTCTGTCCTAGGGCAGTGCAGGAATGCTCCTGGCAGCAGAAATAGTCCCTAGAGCTGTGCAGAGCTCCTCGGGAGCTTGTCTAATTCATATTTATGCCATGCAGAGCAACCCAGAAACCAGGAGAGATGAGATGAGAATCCCTGCGTATCCAGCTTCTTGTTTGGCTGCAGAATCCAACCCCAGAGTGTTTGTATTCCCACAAATACAGAAATACACTGCTGTGAAGAGAAACAAATCTCTTTTTCTGCTCTTTTAATTACTAAAACAAAGGAGAGAGGAAGAGCTTTCTTTACAGCCTCTACAGAAATTTTGCATTATAATGATTGATGCCTTTAAACCTGATCATATTTTGTGCTCGCTTGGAAGACTGAGGGTAGAGACAAGAACTTGCCTCAGCATCTCTGCAAGGCAGGAGGTGAGAAGCAGCATTCAGAGTGCTTTGAAAGCACAACAGCCAGCTTTGCTGCCAGTTAACAGTGGCAAGGCACCATTCCAAGTCATGCTGAAGGGGCATTCCCTTTGGATCTGATGCTAACCCGGAAGTCTTCCCGTTCACTGTCATTTTGGTTTATACGATGAAACAATTTCATCACCAAAGTCAGTTAAGTAGCTACTGGGGGAAATAAAAGAAACATAAAAAACCCCCCCAAAAAAACAAACTTAGAATGAATCAAAGCTCAGAAAAGTTAAAGTATGGGTTCACCATTCACTCACAAGGCATGTACTCAAATGTTTAAAAAGCAGACATCTGCTAATTTCA
>VYZQ01043426.1:33969-48702 GCA_013400655.1 Mystacornis crossleyi
TCATGCTGAAGGGGCATTCCCTTCGGATCTGATGCTAACCCGGACGTCTTCCCGTTCACTGTCATTTTGGTTTATACGATGAAACAATTTCATCACCAAAGTCAGTTAAGTAGCTACTGGGGGAAATAAAAGAAACATAAAAAACCCCCCCAAAAAAACAAACTTAGAATGAATCAAAGCTCAGAAAAGTTAAAGTATGGGTTCACCATTCACTCACAAGGCATGTACTCAAATGTTTAAAAAGCAGACATCTGCTAATTTCATTCAGTATTTTGTGAGATCTATAGAATTTAGTGGCATTTAAACCCACTCTAACTTCCCTTCTTACAAGTACAACCAGTGGTATTTCAACTCTGGTCTTAAAAACCAGCTAGAAACTACTTCCTTTTTGTCTAACCAATAATTAAAAAAATAAAGAATCAGTTGCAACGCCCTAATCCAACGGATGCCAGCTATTGCAGTAGAGCATTCAGCAGGGCTGTGAACGCAGACACTGCATTCTTCCATGCACAGTTCCCCACACAAGGTTGGGCACCTGAGCCAGTGAGCCTGCAGGCAGGGGAATGTGATGTGTAAAAGTCACTGCTAGGACATATCCTCAGGTCTGGTTTGCTGACACACTGAAATAGTGGCTATAGAAAGAAAGAATATCCAAAGAGGCTTAGGCTGTGTTTTTTTCATCTTTAGAAACTGTATCAAAGCTATTTGCAGTGAAGGACACCTGCCAATTCAGTACATGGATATACATCACAAAGGTAGCAAATATATTTTAGGTAAAAAAATCTCTTGGCTTCACCTTAAAAAATTAACTGTCTGCTCAGAATTATCTCAGGCTGTTGGGCACAGAGGTCTGTGGGAAGCCCTCCTCAAACAAACCTCACGTACAGAACAGGACACCCTGGCACACAAAGGTTAAAACTCAGAACTGAGTTTGTGTACCACAGAGCTAAACTTTTGTGCCTTAACTTCCCCCGTCATGCGGCAGCGTTACGTGGGGGATGTGTGTTGCCTGCACTTGGCCGTGCATCAGCTGGAGATGTGAGGAGCCCTGCTGACGGCAGGGTCAGGAGTGTCCTCTGAAGTTCGTGTTTCCCTACACAGACAGTTGTTCGCCTCCTGGGGAGAGCCAGGGGGAGCCAGCCACGCTGTCTCACCGCCTGTGGATTCCTGTCTGTCTAGAGAAATACCTGTGTCCTTAGTAAAGGGCAATTTTCCAGCTCCAGCTTGATCAGTGCAAAATGTATCTCGGGCTGCATTCCAGTTAAGTTCAATACGCAAGATATACACATGCACGTCCCTTATTTAAGGTGAGCCTTATCCTGGGTTTTAATAAATAGATGAGCTCATTGGAGGAGAACTCCTATTAAATCAGGGAAAAAGTGGGGAAGGGGGCAGGAGACAGGGGAAAAGCAGTAATGTTTGGTTGTCGTGCCAGCAATTAATCCTGGCCAGCTTTCCACTGTACTTTTCTAAATGCAGCAATACACGTTCACTGACTGACCTTGCCACTGCGTTCATATCTGTTCTAATTTTGGCCTTTTCCATCCATTACTTTGGTTCTTTCATATAAGCAGATTGTACCAAGACCTCCACACTTGTGTCTGAGGGATGTGATACACAACTGCACCAACAGCCCTTTGGGAAGGTGATTCCTGCTCCTTGCTTTCCTTGTGAGCAGTAAGCACTTCTTAGGATTGACTTAGCAGAGAGACATCCTGAAAACACAGGCTGAGATGCGTGGCTTTCAGATGTTTCACTGCTGATACTGTTACTAGGGAGGAAGCACTTCAGGGAAGTTACAGTTCCAAACATTACTTGGGTTAGCAAGATATAGAGAAAACAAGATTATTTGGGGGCTTACAAGAACTGTATCTACAGTGCAGTTTACTTTCCAGAGTGCTTCAGAAAAATATTACTTGCGAGCTTGCTTCATAAAAATACTTTAAGCAAGATTAAGTCTGTGCAGCAAAAATATTTCAAGCAATACCTGGCAGTAGGAATGGTATCTGGCAGAGAAGAGCAGGCTGGTTCCTGCTCTCTGGAGTGCACTTACTGCCAGAGGGGAAGCAATGCATATTTTGTGCTTTTGAACAACATGAATCCTTTTGTAGAGTGGCTTATTCAACAGCAGGTAATTAAAAAATAATTAAGATATGCCCAGAGACATTGAACATTTGCTTTTAGATCAAAAGCTGAACTTAGCAAGTACAATCCTGTTAATTACAACTTCTCAGTAATCAAACTGATTGTAGTAGTCACCCAATCCATACGTCTGCATGTCTCAGTCTCCGTGTTATTATTAAAGTCTCTGTCAGCTACTGAAGTGTTTTCTCTGAATGTGGCATGCAGCAAATGTCTTTCCAGGGTTATGCAAGAAAACTGTCAGGTTGGGAGCTGAGTCTCTGCCACTTGAGTGAATTAGCTGACAGATCCTCCCATCCATACTTTTAACAGATGGAAGGGTGAAATCCATTAGAACTTACCTGACAACTCATCTGCTTCTACCCTCAGGATGGACACTGGGACAGCCAAACACTTTTACCTTGGACAGTTTATTACCACAACAGTAGCAAACATTCAGTAGCCAGCAAACACACTGGGCATTATAGGGAAAAGCCAAGAGGATTTTTGATGAACTAGTGTTCACCAAAGTGTAACAAGAAGGATTAGTAAACCCTGAAGTTACAAAATAAAGATTACCTCTTCCAGTCGCATAGAGAAACAATGCAAAATGTACCTGAAGGGGTTAAAAACACCAGCAACAATTGTGAAGAAATCTCACCTATCAAAATGAAGCAGTAACTCCAGTAACTTCCTCTGCGCTTCAGAAAAGAGAAGCAAATGAAGCAGCCTAACACTGTTGCTTCCATGCTTTGAAGAGAACACAGCTCCCTTGGGTGTGAATGTGTCAGGAAATTAAATCAGCCTCTTGATTCCCCTACCTGTCTCCTAATTATAGCCCAGTGTATCCCAGAGGGAGTCAAGGCTACAATTCAGATAATCTTTTTACTTAATATATCACAGACTTTTTTAATCAGATACTGGGGGCAGCATGAACCCTCAGTTTAGTTTCTGTGGGAGGTCTTTTGACATGTATTTAAACATCTATTTTCAATATGAAGTGCAATTATCATCTAAAATCTATACAGCTGTTCCTACTACAGTCTAGTAGGACTTACCTACATGAAAGCAGAAAAATGCACTTGAAGGTCTTTGAGTTCATTAAAATTAATTAAACCTCCATATGGATATTTTTATTCATAATCCAAGTGAGCTTCATTTGATTAACTCTGTTTCACTCCTTTAAAGCAATCTACACACAATTAAGCCCCTTTGATTCTGAGTAAGTAAACAAATTAGTTTAGCATAATCCAATTAACCCACGCACATTCAAGTTAATTTTCCTGGAGAGCTCCCATGTAGAAAAATGTTAACATTCTTAAAATAACTTAATTCAGTTGAGTGGTATGCACACACTACTTTGTGCATATCATCTACACCTCCCTTAAGAAAAACAAAATTGCTGGAACTCCTACTAAAAGCAGTGTCATGCCTTTAATCCTTCTCACACTTACCTTTCTCACATTATAAAAGTCTCGATGGGGATTACTCTTCAGTTCTTTAAATTCCGACATTTCGTTTAACATCTCGTGTAAGCTAAATTTAGATTCTAAAAAGTTAAGCCTCCGATGACAATATGTTTTTCTGTAAAAGAAAACACAAAAATGAACTGTAACTTAAAACTAGTTGTATTTCAAATTGAAAATGAACAAAGTTTTCACAGTAAAAACAAAGCTGAGGGGTTTTATGAGGTCCAAGACAAATCCATTCTTTTTATCCTACTGGTAAACAAATATGTAAGCCAATTTCAGACCAAAGTTATTAGTGAAATCTCAAACAGAACTCTACATAACCATGTTATGTCCTTCAACTTGCCCAAGTATTCATCACTGTACCTGTGCATAAGCTGCAGTCCTTTTAGTAATAATGACCAAAGCATGAAACCTATAATCAAATGTGATGTCAATTGCAACTTCTCTAAAATGGTGCCTCCAATAGAACAATCTTCTCATATATAACAGAAACAACTTGTCATCCAGCCTTACTCATTACAAAATTTCTTTTAAATATCCTCCAAATTTGCTTTTTCAGTTCGGTATGAGAAGCCAAGATAAGATCCAATATGCTTTCATTCTTCATGCCTTAAGAACACATATATTGTGTAGAAATATTTTTTCCAAAATAATTTCTTGTGCCCTTTTTAGAAAATATGCTTTTTTGTTCCTGCTTGCCTACTCAGAGCTCCATCTTCACTTTCATCTTCTGTCATGTTTCTCCTTCTATTTTTAACCAATTTCATGGTTTTTCTCTTCACCATCTGTCAATTCTTATTGACTGTACAATATTTTGGTAGCACTGTTAATTTAATAGCCTTCTTTTTCCTGCTTTATTGTTGCCAATCTCTCCTCATTAGGACACAATCCCATTATGGTTTTGGAAGTCTGTTTCAAACCCAGTCTCACAGTACCCAATACTGATCAAGACCTGTTTTCCCACTGCAGGAAGTCTCTGTTGGGTCACATTGTCATCCCAAAGACCACAAGCCAGAGGAATAGGGGTCAGATTTCATCAGTTTACCAACAGCAAAGAATAAAGAACAGTGGCTCTTGATCTCTGAGCAGCCCCACATGTGATGGGCATAAATGACAGGAAAGCACTTGCTGCAAACAGGGAAACAATACCCTAAGAGTTTATGCAACAGGATTATGGCAAAGACCTTTTTCTTTCGGGTTGTGCATATTTATCAGAGAGTGTGAACGAGCCTGCAAAAGCTTGCTCTGAATTAGTGAAAGGAGCAGGTGACTGACCTACTTTCACCAAGGTGCTGAGTGTTCTAATTTGTCCTACCAAGGCCCTTCTTACTTAGGGCTTCCTGCCATGACTGCAAAGTCTAAGGTTTAAGTGAACACTGCAGAAGGGGCTTCAGCATGACTTTGGTTTCAAGTTTTCCTCCTTGTCCTTTTATCTTCTCATTACCCATCTCCTGGAATATAACACACTGTAACTGGAAAGCATTCACCCCTTGCTGACTGCAACCAAAGCCCGCTCAAGCTGGCACTGATTTGGAGCTGATAATGCTGGCAGAAGCACAGGGGTTTGCTCCTGAGAAAGGGCTTAGGGAATGGGCCAGGCTTGTTCTGCCACAGGCTCTGCCACTGTCTCTGCACGAGGCAGACAGACTGACACAGGTGTGAGACAGACTCACAGGGGAAAGCATGCACCAGGTGGGGATAACTGGGCACACTGTCAGTGATGATCTCTCCCTGGCAGGAGCACCAGCAATGCAGTGCTGGCACACAGGGCAAATAGCTCAGAAGAACAGTCCAGGGTCCTGCTTAGTTCCATCACAGAGTAGATTCTTTTCCTTTCCTGGTGCTGTTTCCAATCCTCAGCTAGGAAGTAAAAACTGGATGCACGTGCTTTCATCATGCACTAGGCAAAGGCATTGCTTTGCCATGAGTGTCAGTGACTACTGGAATTGTTACATTTCTAGTTTTTAGAGACTTTCCAGGAATGTGGTGGTTTGGGAAATTTCAGACTTATTTTGATTGTGCATGCATGGGTCAGTTTTGCAGCATAGGAGCAGTTAATTCACATCTGGAACAAATCCAACTGAATATTTATGTTGCTGAGCTGATCTGTATGCTCTGCATATGCAGGGTTTCTCTTCATGTAACCAGAGGAGAACAGACACGAAGGAATTTCAGACAACTGTTCAAAAACCTCAAGTTCAGCATAGGCCAAAACAAAATTTAAAAGAGGTTCAAGTTTCAATTCCTATGCTTCAAGAAGTTTGGGTCAGATTTGACTTGAATGCAAACATTTGGCCACTTCCTTGATTTTTTCTGTTAACTCCTTATTTTGCCATAGCTGATGCTAAGAAATCAAAGAAATGAAAGGTAGCCAGAGGGTGGCACTGTATTTTTTCCTTTTAAGTTTTTCCATGATGCATAAGCTCTTGAGAAAGGCAAAACAAAACATTACTGTAGAATGGGTATGTTGAGGAATTAAGTATCACAGAAACGAGAAGTACTAAGCTACAGGTAAGCAGCAGCCTGAAGGGGCAGAGAATAATGAGAGAGGAACATACGTCGGGCCATCTGCAATTAGAGCAAGAACGTGGCTCAGGTCAAGGGTGTAGGTCTGCAGGTCAGGATATGGCAAACTCCGAGGCTCATTGAGCTCCATCATCTCTTTGCTATCATAAACAAAGGGAATGCCACCTTTTAGCCTGATAACATAATCCAAATTGTCTGGAGCATCATTGAGATTGTAAGGATCTTCATTTTCTTCTGGGGGTGAATGGAAATCTGAAAACAAATTTGCATTACAGTTAGAAGAAATAACTTACACAAAAGGGAAAATAATTACAAAAAGAACTTTCTGCTTCTGTAAAGCTTAATTTCTAACAGGTCTCAGTACTTTCATTAAAATCACATTCAGTTACTATAAAAGATCTGCTGTTACAACAAAGCCTTATTCTGACAGGCTTTAGTTGCAGCCCTCCTCCAAGTGCCTACCTTAATTCAAATGTTATTAGAGTTCTCTGAACCAATGCATGCAGATTTAATACTATTCTTTATTAATGTGTGATGGAACAAGTTTGAAAATGAGTTTGCAGAAGTATTTAAATTGGGATGGTTGAAGTACATTTGAGATTTTTGAACAGTAAAATAGTTGTTGACTTCATACCCACCTTCATTATTTTCTTTTCACCTTCTGACTCACTGTAGCAATTTTGGAAGTTGGTTTGGAAGAGTCAGTTGGTTTCGTTGTGTTTTGATTGGAGTTTTTTAGTTTGTAGGGCTTGGTTTGTTTGTGTTTGGTTTTCTGTGGTGATGGTTTTGTTTGAGGTTATTTTAATAAAACTCTTTGTGTTTAACTGCTTTTGAATAGATGCAAGGAGCATGAAGGCAGAGATAGTACAACACAACTCCAGTTTATCCCTTGGCCTTCTCATCACAAACAAAATCATAAAGTACCAGAAGCACAGTTGGGATTTGTTCAGTACAGTTGTGTAAAGCCTTTACAAAGTTTTTTCCAAAGAATCAGGTAATGACACATACTTCTAGGAGATTTGGCTTATGTGAACACTCAAACATTGTCACTCATGTTATGAACATTCATCAGCTCTTTTACAATATCTTACTAATGCAACCAGCACAAAATAAGTGTCCGAACTGCATTTATGTCAACTGAACTACATTCTTTGGCTCAGTCTTATCAAGATTTCTTCTTTTACCTGTTCACTTAAACCATGACAGAAAAGTAATTAACCAGTCCTATTATCCACCTAGAGCACCTGAATTTATGTTATAAACTGATAGCATCCTTATCTCTAATAGTCATAACTATCTCTAATAGTCATAACTATCTAGCTCAAACTTGTGCTAATTAAGACACTGTGTAACGAGATTTCATTTTTGTGTCGTAAGTTTAAAATCATAACTGTAACAAAGTTATTAACCTAATAATAACTTGGAAATATCTCCCTGGCAGCTGTTCCAAAATATCTTCCCTGTCTTGAATATTCAGTATACTGTCCTATTTACCCTCTTCCTGGAAAACAAACACTTGAAAACATATTTAGTCACCCTCTTTCAACCACTGAGCCAGAGGGTAATTGATTTAAAATGTCACTTCAAGGCTGAAAATAAGTTGTCAACAACACGGACACATCTACAGTGGCCCATCTGTACAGCAACCAAAGGTTGCTCCTCACAGCCAAATCCAGAAATGAGCAGTGCAAACAGTTTAATGCACAAGCAAAGCTTTTGAGATACAACCCACCCAAGTGACAAAAATAATTTGTGACATACATAGTGGGGGAATATGTTCAACCTAATAAGCCTTGTTGAGAGATCACAGTTTATTTACCCAGGCAGAATGCCCAACAAATATGACTCTACAGCTTCCAGTCTTGATCTAGCAAGTGTAGCCTGCCTGTGAAATTCCTGACTCAGGGCTTGCTAACTGCCACGTCTGTATCATGCTTCAATTTACGATGTAGATGAGCTCATCACCCCTTTTAGTCCTGTACGCCAAGATGGGGAGGAATGACTTTACACTTTAAACCACAGCCATACAGCTGGGGGAGCACGAGAATGCTGCTCTAAAGTAATCAATGAGAGTCTAGTCTTGGTTTTTAGGTTTTGACAGCTTCAAAGTTCCAAATTAGATACAGGATTTATAACTTAGGTCCATCACCGATTCTCCACTCAATAACAGAATAAATTACAAAGACAGTCAGAAGAGATCATCACAAAAATACAACATCTCTTTACTACAGTAGTGCATGGGTTTAATTCTGTATTTTAAAATAATGTTTAAATTTTTTAGACTGTCATTGAATATTTTAAAAAGGACATTCACCTGGATGCACCTCATCTTCAACCTTCCACTTTTGATCCCGCATGCTGCACAGGTACTGAGATGTTGTTCTCGGGAAGCGATGGTAGGCAAGACGCGAGTACTTCTCTCGAATGAGGAGAGCTTTCACCAGGCTCTTGGCAGCTTGTTCATAGTCATCAACTGTAACCTGGAAGGAAAACCTGCATAAATACTGGCAAAAACAGCAGTTCTAGCAACAAACCAAATCCACACTAGTAACAAGGAGACTGAATTTCCAGAAATATAAGTGTATGGGACTTGACCATAAGGATCTTGTCCGAGGTGTCAGGAAGCCAGTGACAGAAGCAGAATCCAAATACAATATACACACAAATGTTTTTATCCTACCAGGTATTACCTATTTATTGAACATCTGATTGTGTTTTTATCCAAATTCTTATTACAAAGAGTATAAAACAACGTGACCTTGACTTTAACTGTTTTACAAGTCACTGTATTCACAAAGCAATTTAGAGTTTGTTGCAGAGAACCATCATATTGGCATTTTACACTTCATATACACATATGGGACCTCTTTCACACCCTCTAGATACAGAAAGTGGGAAAACAATCGTTTCTTACCCCTGCACAGTAGTCCCCACTAATTGAAACTCTCTGGAATTCTGGTACATCATATGGCACTTGGACTGGCACAAAAGCACTTGGAAGAACTGGCGTTGCAGGAGACAGGACAGGATTGGCTGGTGGTGCTTTCCATTCCTGAGGTGGAATTTGTAATGACAAAGACTGGGATCTAATCATCTTGAAACTTTTCTTCCTATGAATTCATGGTATAAAACAAAAAATAAGCCATGGTATACAACACTAAATACACAGAAAAACTGATTACAGCAGGAAATTTTACAAATGAAATCTCTCATACCACAGAAAAAATATTGGTCAGAAAGTGCTTGTGTTTTTCGCTTTTTGACATTTCACATGATCTACACTACACACAATTGCACTTATCCTCCACATGAGTCCAATATGCTATAATTTATTTACAATCACCCTAAGATGCCCTAAAGTTTTTGTTTCGCTTCTTACAAATTCAGTTTCAGCAAGTCACTGTGCAGAAGGAAAAGGTGATCACTGTGCTCACTTCAGTAAGGGTTGATTCTTAGAGACTGACAGTGTCAGAATTTGTGAAGGACCAGACAGAAAAAGGTGACTGTTACCTACGGAAATTGTTGTAAGTTATTATACTGTTACACACACTTCTCATTCTTCCCAAAACTTGCAAGACCTAAAACTCATCTAGTTGCCAGACAAGACTAGGCAACAAAATTTCACACACAGTCATTCAGTTCAACTTGTAAGGAAAAGGAGGAGCACTAGGCAGTGTTTGATGAGACTGGAGCAGAAGGCTGATATTGGTTATCAGAGTGATAATATAGTATGGCTTTGATAAGGAGTCTGTTCCTCCCCACAGGAAGAACCCACATAAATTTTAAAATGTTGTCTTTTCTTCTCAAAGCTGTGATAGATGTGCACCTCGGATAAACGAGCTAAAAAAGAATGTTGTGTTTTTCAGTGAAGTAATTGTAATACCGCAGGTGGAGTTTTAGAATATCTCTAAAGATGGAACTCATTTTCCTTACTCAGTTTAAATGTGCTTAAATGTATTTTAAATATTCATATAATATATAAATACTATGTCATAAACTACCTGTGATACCAATTTTATTTGCACTGTGGAAATAGTCCCTAATTTTGTAAATTAGATATCAAACTCTTAAAATGTTGGTAAAAATCACTAACAAAGAAAAAGGAACACTGGAACATTTTCTGGAAGGTACATATTACTCCTGTGGTATTCTTAAGATTAGGAACATGCAGCGCTGGTACAATGAACACCCAAATTTCCTCCTCTCAACTACTTGTAGCCACCTTGGAAATTAGCATCAGTTTTGAAAGGCAGCATTGGATCTACTGCAACTGGAAAGAGCACAAGTTGTACCCGTGTCACTGTCCCTGAAGTACACTTCAGTCCTGCAGGACAGGGATGAACACTTGTTCTGTCCCCACATGTAAACAACATATCTATGATACCCCTTCCTGCAGTTAAACCTCTACAAAATCTGTTTGTTTGACAGAATGTGTTTCTGTGAGACCAATTTTCCAAATTAAAAGTGAAACACACTAGTTCAGGAAGAAATAAATACCAAACATTTGGAAACATCTGGTTTTCCCTTCTGTGCCTGTTTATATCTATGAACATGCCAACTGGGAAACCCACTTGCACAATTCCAAACCCAAAGTCTCAGCTTGTATCATCAGTGAGTCATACCTTAATTTAACTAAATTGACTCTTCTCCCTTCTGTTCCAGAAACATGATTCCAAGTGTTGCCCAACTGCCTGTCTGCAGCTAACCAGGTACGTGTGTTTAGCTATCACTTTCAAAGGCTTTCTTGTCTGCCTGCTTTTTGAAGAGTCTGTACACGTCCAGCCCATTTGGTGTCAGGCTGCTGCTGAGTTCATGTGACTCCAGAAACAGCCCAGCAGTCCTGTGAAGGCAAGGCACTGGAACAGCCTGACATCAGGGAAGTCTGCCTCTCTTACGGGGCGGGGGGGGAAATCACAAACCAAAGCAAGTTTGGCTTCATTACAGCCCTGGGTAAACCAAAGGTAGAAAGCAATTTTATTTTTTTTAACGTGCACTTTTATGGCTGACAGTGGTTAGATTTTATCTCAGTGAGTAGAGGAAACCTACAAATAACCTCATTATGCCAATAGCACTTTTCACCTTACCCCTTGATCTTAAATATAAATTCTATGCTTTCATCTATTTTTGCAGAGACTAAAAGAAGTATCATGCCACTATCATTTTCTCTGTGTTAAAATTTTCTGTTTCTCTTAATGGAACTAGAAAAAGAGGAGGGAGTGTTTCTTTTTCTGACTCTTCTTACATTAAAGAGTCTTAGGGTTGTGTTCATTTCTACCCAGCTATGCTGTTTATTAAACTTGCATAAGCAGTATCTGTGCTGTTGCTGCGAACACAGCTGAGACAACCTCACCAATCCAAGCCCCCTGGGGCCCATCCCCATATCTCCTGCACAGGACAGAAGGGCACCACACAGGTGGCCCTGGTACCTGCTGCTGATCTTTCTCCTGATGTATTAAGAGGCAGAATGCTGTTTGCCAGGTACTTCAATTGTAACTCAAACTCATTTCGAAAACCATTTTCCACTAAGAAAGCAACTACAGAACAAACCTTTTAGCTGTTTCCACAGACTGCTGTTCTGCCAGCTCCTTCTGCAGCTCCCTCTCCTTGGCCTCCTTCTGCCCAATAGGGCAGTCTTCAGGCACGGTGAAGAGTGACAACGCATCTTTGCTGTCTTCTTCTCGCAGAACTTTGGCAAACACCTTCTCTGCCAGGAGCCGCACGTGCTCGTCAACCTCCGAAATGTTCAGCTTGGGAAACTGCCGCGGCATCTCGCCTGATGAGGAGCACAGATGATAAAGTTAGAGCTACAGGAAGAGTGAAGGTGTGCGAGAGACTGGGGGTTTTTCCATGGTATGCCTATCAAAATTCAGAGCTTGGAACAAAAGCAGAAGAAAGTAGAACAACTCTGCAGAATTTAAACCAGCATGCAGTACGCAAGAACCACAGAGCAGCTCTGCTTTTGGAGCCATGCTAATTTGTGCATGGGGAACCTCTAGGTACACCGACAAAACTTCCTAAGCAATTTATGTAGAGATTTACCAAGAGATTCCACTTACCTGCAGTCAGGCACACAAATATTTGTGATACAACGGATACTCAACTCTGTGTCCTTGCACTGAGCCTGGAAATCACATTCACTCAGTTGTTTGCCTTCTTCCTCGCTCAGAGACTTCAAACCAAGAGGCAAGTTAGAAAAGAAGGTTGTACATTTCCACCTCACCTCATCCCTTCCACAAATCAGAAAGGCAGGGAACTGCTGTGAGGTGAAATGGTTGCACAACAGACAGTATAGGTAACTCAGTGACTCTTTTTTCCATTTGTTCTCAGTAGTTCATGTCAGACTTTTGAATGCATGTGAGAAGCAGATAGGTCATGGACTTCCATTTGTACTTGGCATTTAAGTATTACTTTTCAAAAAGAGTATGTTTTATGTTTTGCATTTTTAAGTAGTTAGCCTTTCATCACAAAATGTTTCTGTTTTGTTCTAGCATCTAGCATTTTTCTGGCTTTACTTTTATTCCATTTTCATACAATCCACAATGTGCATTTTAGCATAACTGGAAGCATTCCAGAGGGAATAAACACAGTGCTGATAAGCTACTGACCAGCATTATTTGTTGTGTACTATAAAGCTTTCTGAATGCCTTCAGTATGATGGAGTTTGTAACAAATAAGATTAAATTCTTATTACATAAGTTAAAAATAGCTGCGAACATGTCACAGCAAATGGATCCAAGCACTACCAGGATGTGAAGTCTGGGTCCAAAACTGGCATTTTGAATCCTTTTTCATTAGAAAAATGCAAACATATTTTGTGAGATAGTATTCATTTAAATAACGACATATCCTGGAAGTCAGCATGGAGCATGGCAGTTTTTTATCACTTCGGCCACAACTTATCAGGGCCCCCATTACAATTTTTCTGTAGGCATGCTGCAGGTTTCACATGTTGATACATGATCCTTTTGATATGTGATCCTGTTGTTTTCAGCCTAAAAGACTCTAATTAATGTCCACCTGTTTTCACAGTTGCTTTGAGAACATTTTTGTTTTTATTCTAAAAGCAAATACAGTACAGAAAAGGTGACAAGAATTGGACCATAACAGCAGTTTAGTGTTCCCCTATGTTACTTTGCATTCTTACTTTATAACAACCCACTCACATCCCAGTAGAAAAGCTCTCTGGTTTTAAAGAACTGTGGATCTGACCATGCTGTTTTCTGCCTAGAGAGTTTTTGTTTTGCAATCAGTATTAATTCTTCATAAAACCAAGTATAACTACATATGAAATTTAAAAATACATACATGTGTAGCTGAATAATTCAGTGATGATGCACTACCATGTCTTAGTAGCATCCAAACTTAGGTTTGGTTTCTCAATTTCAACCCCCAAGGAAGTCACAGGAGTCTGTCCCCTGACCTCAAAGAGCACAGTTGTCAGCAGCAGTGGCTGCCACACATACAGCTGCAAGCAGCAAGGCCCTTCTGGGCCACTTCAGCCAGGCAAAAATTCCCTTTACACTTACTCAACTACAGTAAGAGTGCTAACAATACTAGTACAATGTTAAAAAATAATGTTTTTGCTGCTGCTAAATCAGCAGTTAAAATATTTTCATCACTAGCATAAAAAAAAAATCAATTGGTTGTATGTATATTATTGGCTGAGCATTTTCCTAGTTTAAATGAACTTTTTCCCAGAGAATTGTGATCAGAAACAGAAACGTAGTAAGAAACATTGCATGAGAAACCATGCTGTATTTTAAATCCTTACAATAAGATAGTGAAAAGTGAAAAGACAGAAAGTATAGATGCAAGTACAATTCTATACTGACGCCAAAGTTTTTTTCTTTCTTACAGAACCCAAGCTCACGTTCTCCACTCAAGCATGAGACACTAAGGCACAGAAGTTTGAAATGTAGGTTCACCCACTTCACTGCTGGCTCATAGCACCAAAACGAGCCTAATAAACCTAAAATAGTCATGAGGCACCTCATGCAATACTTGTGCAAGCTGTGCCATCCTAAACTGGAAGAGGCTCTTATATCCACTATCCCTCTATTGAAGTGCTGTCCTTTGCCCAAGGTGAGCAACAACTAGACGTCTTAATGGGATGGGGAAGGGTAGGAATGCCACCCAGTAAATTCTCTTTTTCTAAATATCTCGATCTCAAAGAAAGGCTGCTTTGGTTGCTCTTTAGGTCTGCACCTTTGCAGAAGAAAAGAAAACTATGTCTCTTGAAACATGCTGCATCACAAAAAAAAAAAAAAAAGATGGAATGATTACTGAAAAAGCAATTATCGATCAGGCATTTAATGGTCTTGACTCTATATCGAGCACATGCCACGAAAACCAGAGCCGCCTCCGAGCCCCGCGGATGTCCAGCCGGCAGCGCCGCATCCCAGCGCCGCGAGCAGGTGGGGCCGGGCCCGCGGGCGCCGCCGCTGCAGGAACCCCGCATGGCTCCGGCCCAAGGTCACCGCCAGCGGCCCGGGTCAGCCCGGCACGGCACTTACCGAGCGCCCCGGGGAGAGCCATGCTGGGGCAGGGCAGGGCAGGGCCGCCGCCGGCCGGAGAGACGCTGCCGGGAGCCGCCGGCGGAGGAGGAGGCGGCGGG